>JAWQRJ010000622.1:0-19554 GCA_033557515.1 Diorygopyx duplodentatus | reverse complement strand
AGTGGTTAAGTATTAGAATTACGTATTCCTTTCTTTAACCGTCAATTTTTAGTTTTGATAAAGGTTTAGGTGGTAGACCAAGAACAATACCCAAACGGTACTGTTCATGTAAATCCTAATCTTTTGTTTCAATTCGGTGCTTTTTTGTATAAATTGTGTTATTTTCTGGCGTGTTTAATATATATGGATGAATTTTGCATAACTTCTTGTATTTTTTAGCAAATAAAAAATTTCAAATTTGAAATAAATATGGGGGTGGGGTGGGGGTTGTTGCTGGTACACAATAATTGTCAGAAGAAAACTATTGTTGTTATGCTTTAGTACTACTAAAACAGTTAAATATTTATCCTAACTTTTTTCTGATATGTCTTACAGTTTTGGAGATATTAAAAAGCAAATAGCGAAGGGTTGTGTTGCCGATAGAGCACTCCACCCTCCGAAAACAGGCGATTCCGCAGCTAAAAAGGTTACCGTTGTTCTTACACTACATCAGTCTATAAACCCACCAAGTTTCATTTAAATCGGTGAGGCACACTTGCCTGCCTTCCTTTGTTAGTCACCAAGAAGCCTAATCGAAAGGTGGATCCTGATATAAAAGGTCTCTTATATCTAGTGAATTTCATAATTTTTGACACTCTTATTCACTATAAAATATACAAAAGTCAATATACAAATTGGTTATTCAAGTAATGTGAAGTACATATAAAAAATATGCAACAAAGCTTAATATTATGAAATATTGGATGCACATATGAAAAAGAGAAGAATTAAATGTGTTGACTTAAAATCATATTAACGTAAACACCCACTTACCTTTTTTTGTAATATGGGGTACATATTTCCATGCAACTAAGTCCGTTTGTATATTAATCATTTAGATTGCTACATTTATGACAGCATATGAAACGCATCAGTAATTAGTAAGTAATGTTCTATTTTGAATAAACAACGGTATATCATGCTGATTTAAGCAAAGTTTCTTACGTGCCCACCCACTTTGAACATTAATCAATGTGTTCCCCTGAATGTCAGGCTAACGAGTACGAGAATCTGCATTAATTACGCACACCGGCCGCAAGGCGGCGGCACATCGCGTCCATAACAATAAAACTTCATCAGTGCAAAAGTGTCGGCCGCAGTAGCGGAAAAAGATGACGAAGTTAATTGTCGAAACGGACCGAGAACGGCGCAGTATAAATCAACGGAAATCAGATTGCGAAGTCGGCACGTCTTCGCGACTCCCGAAATGGAGACAATGGACGAATTAACGAGATAACGCCTCCTGGAAGTACACAGGCTAATTGCGCGATTTGTTACCGCTGTGGTTGAACGTTATCGCCGCTTCCTTTGTAAAAACGGATGACAAAGCGAGAATCATGCTTAGTCATAATTATACGCATTTGTTAACCTACCAGTATACCACGAATATAAGAGTACAAAGGGGTAATGTTGCAAATGATCATTGCCTCGCGATCCTTGTCTTCTACACAGTTCACGCCTTTTTGTTCTGAAATATAAAAATAGACACTTTACAGTCGGGTTTGTCTCTCGTTCTGATTTAATATTTACACTGTTTATTTAATGTGTATAGATATTTCATTTTGAAGATTGAAGATTTGGAAGAAATAATTTTAGTTGATTTTGAAAACTTATTACAACGAAAACAATACATTATTAACAAAGATTATTGCAAGGCTGCAATGTTAAAATATCGTTTGATATATTTCAATAGTATGCTTTGGTATTAGTGAAATAAATACCTAATCTGGAGAAAGAAAGATGCAACTTATTTCTCAAACACATCGAATACCAAAACTGTGTACCATTTCTTTCTAAACAACCCATACTGGTCTGAGGTAGTTCAAGAATATTGTTCATAGTTCAAAATTACAAATTATTTACTTTTTACTTTTTAACAAGAAATCATTAAAAACAATCGATTTTTAACCTGTATTTGAATTAAATACGTGTAAGTGTGGTTGTTGAAGCTTCGCATTTGCTGGGTTGTCAGCCATTATTAAGGTTGTGTTTAGCATGGTTAAAACTTCTAAATTTACATAGCTCCTCGCGACTTACTTTTATTGCGTTTTATGTGTACAGCACTATTGCATTCTTGCCACAAATGAACCGCAGGGATAAATATACAGTAAATTTTGTGTTGCATCTATTTCTAGATTTTAAAGGATCAAAGGGCCATCCTTCTATCTTTTTTGTACACAAAAATAAATGAAAAAGCAGAGGGAGCATAACAATCCACTACGACTGCTCACAGATTCAGAGTGTCTTTTGCATACACAAAGAGTGTGTCAAATAAAGCAAACCTTCAAAATCTTGCTAGACATGCCCTCTGGCGCAGAACGGGGAGGGAACGTGTTTGAATGAGGAGACGAGCCCGTTTTGAGGAAAAAGACTCGCCCGGTCTGCGAAATGAATAGTAATTCCGGGCCGGCGAAATGAAAAGATGAATGTGAAATGAAAGTAATAAAAACCAGTTTTCAGGGACGCAATCTTCGTCCCCAGATTCCGTTTCGTCCTCCCTCCGCCGGGGAGGGGTGGTCGTATTACGTCGACGGATGAACGCTGGGGGGAAAACCTCTGATAGGAAAAAGAACTATAAAAAGGAGAAAAGTAGAGAATTAGGGACAGTATTTTTTTGGAAAATAGAACCGTTCGTTAGCGGGAAAAATAAAGCAACTGAACGTGGAGTCGAGAACAATGTCACCAGCTAAAGATTAATTAAGAGCCGGCAGATGGTAAAATCGAGATAACAATGGTAAAATTATGGGACGCCAACAGGTACGACGCGGAGGTAGTAACGTGCAGCCCCGTTCCTTTTTTCATAGATAGAGAAAAACACGAGTTAGCACTTTGCGGTGAAAGGTAACTACCTGATAACGCGACGAAGATGCGCCTTCTCCCATGAGAACAGAACGGGAAAGACCGCACTTGTTATCGTAGATTTCACGATCTTAAGGTCGATATCCTCTCTTAACGCTGATATACCTGCATTTTATGTGCACTTATCAAATATACTATATTAGATTACCTTGTTGGTACATTTTATGCGTCTGAAATGGATTATCTACTTGATAGAAATGGATGGGTAACGTGAGTGATTCATTTAGCGTAGGAAGTTCTCTTCCTGCGATAGATCGTTAATGTGATCAGAGGGGGCTCATTACTATATTTATGTCCGGCTGAATGAATTTAATTTTTTTTTACGTAGAATCGTGAACTTCTCAAGATGTATGTATGTCTTATGTAAGTTTGTAAGTATGTCCTAACATGCTTGTTTATTGATGCTCACTTTCAATGTCGCGAGTTGACATCTCCATGGCCACCAGAAAAAGTAATCGATGTGTCTTTAAAGAGATGGAGTACAGAAAATTTTAGTTTAGGGTACAAATAAATGCAAAAACAAACAAACATAAGATCAAACATAAAGTAACAAACATATGATGAAGAAGAAATGTGCAAATAATATCATGAGCGGGAGTACAAATTTACGATTTGGGATGCCAACGGGCATAAAAAACGTATAATCTTATGACAAACCATAGCATATGGCTGCAGCATTTTATTGAACATGGATTGATGGAAAATAGGATGTATTGATTTTAAAAAATATCAACCAACACGTTCACACAGCAAAATTCTGTTGATGATGAACATTCATCATCATAACATGGAGGATTATTTTCTGCCCGTAGATGATAATTTTATACACAATGTTAATTTTGATAATGGTATTTATACGATTGTGGCACCCCTAAAGATGGCTCGACAGAGCTGAAACATGATTTTAATAAAAATATTCAAGGTAAACTAACCAGAAGTGTACACAATTAAGACAACTTATTGTCTAAACTTTCTGTCTGGTTAACAATGAACCCAATTATACAAAAATTTTGTTGGTGTTAAATATAAATGATGTTAAATAAGCTAATTCATCTCATACTTGTTTCAGGGCTGATAATTATTTCGTTCAGCACTGCAAGTGGCTCAGAGGAGACTATTTGTGATCACAAATCTATATCTTTCTTTCCATCGATCGTCCACTTCTGAAAATTTTCATGTGCATAGCCCAACATATTTGCTTTAATCTGAGTATAAAACAATTTAATTTGATACATCTACTTTGTAATAAATTAGGGAGTAAAGGTATCTTGAACCTGTTATCTAAAACAATTCATTTCTGAATATGTAAAGCACACCTACACAGATGAATACTCAGAGAGTATTAGGTAGAAGTAATCGCGTATATACCGTTGGGAATAGGATAAAGTCATTGTATACTTCTAAATTTCTAGATTTCTTCTATCATTCTATACTTAATGATTCTATATACAAGATCCTCCAAGATTTTGTTGACTATCATGTTCTAGCATCTTTTATCTTGTTTATGCCAAAAAACAGGGCTATTATTATTAGTTGGTTTATCCACGAAGTAGATTGAAAGTATAAACTATTGACATCCATTCTTTTTTTAATCAATTTTCTTAAACACCACCCCCACACGCCTCTAGTAGGGTCAACCCTTTTAATAATTGAAAAATCTAGTGCTTTAAGTGACCAGATGTTATATAATGGAATTTGGGATGTTCACTAAAAAACGTTTTTTATTGAAAGATCATATATTATAAAAATAACAAAAGAAAGATTTTGTGTGCATGCATAATAATCATAAGTAGAGTCCGGATTTCTAGGGATTAAGCTTATTACAAATATTATAAGCAGATATATTTTATATTAAAATATGTACGAATTACGTAAAAATAAGTCATTTGGCACTAATGTTTATGTGCTTTTTTTGCTTTTTTGTATTTTTTGTCCTTGACTTAATATTTTGTCCTTATTTGCATCTTTTTATTTTTTCAAGAAAAACATGTTTTGAAAAAATAATGCCACAGCAGAGAATAAAATGGCAAATTATTTTTCCGTGTCTGTATAAAGACGCCACGTTGTAAGTTATTTAAAGATTATGTGAAATTGTTTTGTCCCAATTTTAGCCAGGTTCAATATATATAAGTCAACATTTAATTTATATATTTAAAGATTAGATCCTTGTTACATTATTGTTGTTCCTAATTTTAGAGTGAATGCGATAAAAAATACAATATTAAGCAACATGTGCAAACAATTTTGCATCAACAAGGTCTACAAAAGTTGACAAATAACTAACTCCAATCAATTGCAGAATCCTTACATTCATGTTCTCACTAAAACAAACAACAACAATTTACTTTTGATTTATGCAAACAAATTAATGATGGCCTTAAAACATAGTTATCTCTGTATACAGGCTGTCTACCGTAGACCGCCCATTAGAAATATTTGGGGAACGGATAAAGCTTTTGTCGTTTTGTCGGTGTGATTTTTGATATTTCTTCAAAATTACGGCTCTTTGTACCAAAAATTACTCGCATTTTATTTTTTATCCTCAAAATATTCTTGTACCACCAATATTTCCGGAGACATCTTTGGTTGTTTGAAAAAGAATTTTTTTAGATAAAAATGGTGTTGCAATTTTTTCATTTTCTCTTAAATCACTCGTTTTAAGAACGTATTCAGACGATTTCTTACGGAAAATTAACTGGTCTTTGCTTTTTTATTGAAGATTTTTTATCTACCTCCCCTACTTTAGCAGGTATCTTTAATCAGAGTTGCGATATATGCAAAAATTAGATACATCGTCCATCAGAAAAAATTGTTTTGTCGGTGTGATTTTTGATATTTCTTCATAATTACGTGATCCAAAATAACTTCGTTAGGGTCTTTGTACCAACAATTATTCGTACTTTATTTTTTATCTCTACCTCCAATATTTCCAGAGATTTCTTTGATTATATGAAGAAAAAAATAATTTTTAAATAAAACTGAATGGTACTGCAATTTTTTTATTTTCTCTTAAATTACTAATTTTAAGAACATATTGTAGATGGTTTCACAGGAAATTAACTGGTCTTTGCTTTTTTTATTCAATATTTTTTATCTACCTCCTCTTCTTTAGGAGAGATATGTTTAATCAAAGTTATGAAAGGTGAAAATATAAAAAATATCTATAAGGTTGACGATTTTTAAAATTTCCCTCAAAATAATAGAATATAGAAGGAATTGTAGGGAAGTTTCCTACATAACATTATTTGCTAACTATTTTTTACTTACAAATATTTCCCGTATCTTTCATATTTTCCGACATATCTTTGATTGCATTAAATATATCATATTTTTTGGACAAAACTGTAGCTTTCAGCAATTTCTAGTTTTTCTCTTAACTCATTGATGCTATAAATATTTTATATGTAGTTTCTTACAGAGAATTAACGTATGTTTCTTTTCTTATAAACGATTCTTTATCCCCCCCCCTCTTCCGCAGATATCGTTAAGCAAAATTACGAAAGCAGAAAAAATTAGATGTTCCCGTTAGGCAGAAAATAAAATTGCATTTTGTCTGTGTAATTTTCAAAATTTCTTCAAAATTATGTAATTAAAAACAAATTCAATATATATTCATATTATATATGTAATTCGAATCAACTTCAGTAGATTCTTTGTACGAAAAATTATTCGTTCTTTAGTTTTTATCGTAAAAAACTATCTTGTATCTCCAATATTGTGAGATAAAATTGTAAGGTGTTGTAATCTCTTGTTTTTCTCTTAAATTGTTCGATTTAAAACATATTCTAGATGATTTCTTACAGAGAATTAACTGCTCTTTCTTTTTCTATTAGGACTTGTCGATGTATTTCTCCTAGTTTAGTAGATGTTGTCTGTCGAAGTTACGAAATATGTAAATATTAGATTTAAGAAGCTTTTGTAGTTTCCAAAGCAGTTTCGGATTTTGGTTTTGGATTTCGATACAGCAAGCGGGGTGAAAGGAACAACGATGTTTAATTTAAGATTTTCTATATTTTAGCTGACAACAATATTTTTTTAAAAGGTATAATTAAGTTATGGAATTTAGGGAAGTTAGGAAATATTATTATTATTGTACTGGGAATTAGTTTACATTAGTGTATTGAAAAATAATTGTTATCTGAATGCACAACTGTATATTGTCAAAGTTCAAGTAGGAAGGGAACTAAAAGATAAAAATATTTTCAATAAGCTGGCGGTTCCGCTTATACCAGAAGTTGACAGCAGCTTTGTTAATTTGAATGGAATAAACCCAATTTTTTTTTCTTAATCCCCATTTAATTTTCAACAACTTTCGTAATACGTTTGCCAGGCCTAAACTTAATCGTTTTCGGGATATTGAATTTTTCGCAAAAATTATGCAATCACAGCAACATTTTGAAAAATCGAATTTTCATAATTAGCCTTATTCGATAATGTTCATACTTCATTAACCATTAGTTGAGATATTGGACTTTTCAGAAATACACCAGACCGGACATTCTTACGTACGTTCTTTATAAAATTGAATTTTGAAACTTCAAATGACAAAAAGTGATTTTTTTGAAATGGCACCTACCAATTATTTTTATCTTATCGAATGTAGAATTAAAATCCTCGTTAAACGGTATTCAGTTTCCTTATACCTAAAATGTATCCTTTTCTGATTATGGAAGGCTTTTCGAGCTCTTGTTGCAAAAGCGATCCTTTGACAATACATTCATTTGTTGTAAATTGAGTTGCCTACCAATTAGTTATGAATTTTGACATTTACGTAAGTTGGGTGTTAAGTACAATTTTATATTCTGCACAATTTGGCAATAAGTAATGTGACAATAAGTAATGTGATTTTAGAGTTATTGTAAAGACATAACTTCGTAAACGGTCGAATTACATAAAGAATTTCAAATGAAAATTTCGGATGGCGTTGCATTCAATTAATGATTATATCTAGAATTTAAAAATGAAACTTTGTTTACATCACTGTAGCACAAAGCTTGCGACTTATCAGCTATCAGGCATATAAACAAACAAAGGCAAGCTGTCGAAAGCATTTTTGATACAAACGCAATCTATTTCCAAGATGGAATTCTAAAAATTATACAAAAGCAGTGCTATTCGGTTTACATTTTCTGTGACGTCTTAACTTGAAAATAACTGCGCTCTAGCAAGCGAACAGCCCTCATTTTAAATTTCTAATTAGATGTACCTGCAAGAGGGATAATTTAAGGTTTATATTTAGTTTGGGTCGGTTCCGCCTCTTGCTCACTAATCTAGTTATAACAAAATCGTATACCACCGTTCCCTTCCGCATACTATTCGCATTAGCGACAAATTCTCGACAGTCCTGCCAAATATCACATTCGATGCACAACTGTAAATAAAATTTATACGCTGGGGACGCATTGATGCCGCTGAAAGGTTTACTATCGGCTACTACAAGTGGCTAAATCTGTAATTGCCCACGTTTTGCGTAAATAACGCTTCACAGCTTGCTTAATAACTTAATAATTCTGCGAATTTATTGGTTGTTTTATCAATTTAGGCGTGACTCAATTAAAGAGACGAACGTCGTGCAGTTCCTGAATTTCTGTTGGGGCTTCGGCCAAAAGACATTCTTCTCTACGAAATATACTGCGTTGACTAGTTTGTCTCTGTTTTCATAAATTACAAAACAGACCTTCAGAAAACGTTAAAAAAGTAATGTTATGAGTATTACAATTTTCTGGTTGAAACTTAGAAGTTATGGTCGTTTATTGCTAAATTCTTCTACAGTACTTACGCAATCTAGTAACAAATTAACTTTTTCAATAGGCTCATTTATTTTCCTCTTTTTGTTTCTCGTAATACAATTTGGCAGTAATCATAATCTATGTTGACAGAATTAAAAATTGCTGATTGTAACTGGAAATAAAATTACAAATCATTTCTCTTTCACAGTTCTAACACTGTTGATGGAAGATCTGATCCTTTCCGTAACATAAGTATCGTTCTCAATTTTTTTGAAATTTTTATTGCCACTTCAGACACCCAATTTTGCATAAGCAATAATAATATATGTTTCGCCAAAAATCCTTCGCCTTTACCTGTATTTGCCATCCAACAAGGCGAAGTCTCCAAGTTCGGCACATGTCGTGGATCGACACTGGCTTCGTTTGGGAGGCGACGCCGCGTTTCCATGGAGACGTCGTTAATATATATGAGAGCGTCGGGACGCTGCGTTCATTCAGTAGCAGCGCCAGCAGTTTCGTATCCATACTGATTCTGTGGCGTCGAACCATTGTTTTGTTGTGTTGAACCGGTGTTTTACGTTATAGTGAGCCGTTGCTGAAAAACAAGTTTGTTACATTATCCTTGAATCCAAATTGGACAGTGCCCTCTTTGTGAAAGTGTTCAGTAAGTAACTCTGAAAACGTTTGTTTTATGTATTTGAAGGAATGCGAAAATAAGGCGTTTTAAGTTGTTTTTGCGGTTCGGTAAAAATTCAAAATATTTTCTGAAGGCTGTTCTTAACTTTCGAGTTTGAGCAGCAGCGGATATTTCGACGACTTAAAATAAAAACCACCGTTTCAGTTACACATTTCTGCCAAGACTCTGCTATGTGAGGAATTTGATATATGCCGGGAGCCAGTGTGGACTCCCAGCGTTCTATTTTTGTGCAGGCTTGTAGACGTTGTCCCATGTCAGATTCAGGCGCCCGTCTTTACGAAGCCGACGCCAATACCTGTCACAGCGAAATTAAAATATTTGTTTACCAATAAAGACACACTGTACATCACAAAAGGATCCGCGATTTTACGGTATCTTAACTTCATAAACTCCGCAGCTTTCGAGATACGCTATTTTCGTGTTTTTTCAGCCCCTAAATGCTTCTGTCACCTTATCAACCATCACATTTTAATTTTTGTTTATTTTTAATTAAGGATATGAAGGCGGACGACAAAAACAACGTACCGAGAGTTCGCGTTGCCGTTTTAGGAAAGTCTAACGTTGGCAAATCAGGTAATAATACTCCCAAAATACACCGAAGCTATAAAATCAAACTTTTTGTTTCCGGCTGGCCATAAAATCTTTGATTGACGTTTATTATGCGCTCTCTCTCTAAAAATAACCACATATCCGAATGAATGAACTAGAACGAAGGCCCTCTAATAAGGCAGGAAACACAAAGATACAAAAAGCTGCCAAGCATAACTCAGAATGCGTTAAATCATTGACAGCTCTTTGTTCTTCAAATTGAAGCATCTACGGAAAAACCATGGCCCGCTAATATTTTTGTTTGTTTCTGCTTTAGCTTTAACTGTCAGATACCTAACGAGGCGTTACATTGGCGAGTACAGAAGTAACACAGGTGAGTCCCAAATTCTTTAATTTTTCTAATTATATCGTAGCTAAATGTATAATAAAAACCTTACAGTATATTCGTGATGAAAATCATGATTTGCTTGAATAAGCTTTTCAAAGAAACTGTAAAGGTCAATACTCAAAGGTCGATCTTATTATTCCTGCTGAACTGTAAAAAGCTATTTTAAATGGACTTTGTCGGTTTAAAATATCGCAACAAATCTAAACATACGTACGATTTTATTCTTAACAATACAAGCTTCGGGCGACCAATTGTTTTCTACTGCTTAACAAAAATTTCAGTGCTTCTAAAGTTCATTTGTATTTAAATCGACAGAAAGTAACTTTCTGTTGACTATAGAGACATTAGAAGGTCCCCAGAGGTGATTTCTATATCCGATTTTTAAATTAAATGCTGTTTTAGCAATCAAATGTTTATAGTTATACATAAACTTATTTTTGTTGTTAATTAATGAAGAAAGTTTTATTCGTCTAAAAATCTATTGTTTTTCAATTCTGTAGAAGCGATAAAGTCGTAATTTTAAAACATTTATGATTTCTACATTAAACTCTAAACATTTTGAAGATATTACACAATTTCTATAGGAAGCAAAAAGAAAAATCACTTTATTTGCCGAGAAACTCACACATAAAAGAATTCTTTGGAAACCCCACTATTTTTCTTTCCAATGAAATGAATGCAATAATGAAAATATACGTTTTCTGTTTCGTACCGATCAATTGTCGGCCCAAATTAAAGCAACACCGGAAGTGGAACAACAACAAAAAATTGCGGTCAAAGCAAACCTGGGATCAACGGTTCCTAAAAAATAAATACCAAATTTCCCGAATCGCGCCCGTTAATTTTCCTCCGCCGCGGATATATTTTCGTAAGGTCATCTGCGCAATATGCAATAGCGGATGCATAATCATAATTCCCCGTTCTTATTTGGATTATCGACGATTCGCTTATTGACGGGATCGGGATCATTCGTAGAAAAATATTTTCATCAAGACTTCTGGATAAGTGTCAAGTAGGCGCCCGAAATTTTAGTGGCGGTCAACAGTTCGCAATAATTTCGGGATTCTGAAAACCCCTCGTTATATTATACAATGCGCGACTGTGGTAAATATTTACAACATCTAGAAGTGAATAACACTTAGAATTAGAACTTATAGAACTTTTTAGAACTTTTAGGCGTTTTTTACAGAACTTTGTGACTTCATTTTACAATTATTAGATATAGAAAGACTAATATAATCCAAATAGATAAATTTATTGAAACAATTAATTATATTAGCCCAACCCAAGCTAATAATGCAATATAATTACCAGGATTGTTTACACTTTGAATGTTTGTAGGTGTATTAATAGGTTTAGCAGCACACGTGTGTGCGCTACAATTTATCAATACCTGATAAATTGTATTGTGCTATGTTCAAGATGACCTTAAATAACAGAGAGTAGAGTGCGGTGTGAATAGAAGGATAGAGACAATTGGATTCTCCTTGTTTGTTAATAAGGTGGATAAGGGGATTCTCTTAAGGTCTCATAGGTATGACTGAGTCCTCCTGGTATACAAAAAAAATTAGGAATATACTGAAATCTTAACTTGAACTTGTATTGTATAAAAAACTTCGTTTTGATTCCAACTTTTGATTTAAAAAAACGCTGGATAAGAAAAAAAATCATATAATTATTTCCGATGACAAATTATCCGTTTAAGATTTTTAATCAGAAATTCTGAATGAGTTGGAAATACCTAATAAACTATGCTGTTAAAGATCTATTGTGCTGTTGAAGCTGACCTTAAATAACAGAGAGTAGAGTACGGTGTGAATAGAAGGATAGAGACAATTGGATTCTCCTTGTTTGTTAATAAGGTGGATAAGGGGATTCTCTTAATGATCGAAGAATTTCTCAGTTAACTCATAACCAGAAGGAGTATATTAACTTGAAATCTTATATCAAGGTATGACTACGAGGAGGACTCTCCTCCTGGTATACAAAAAAAAATAGGAATATACTGAAATCTTAACTTGAACTTGTATTGTATAAAAAACTTCGTTTTGATTCCATCTTTTGATGAAGAAGAAAAAAAAATCATATAATTGTTTCCGCAGACAAATTATCCATTTAAGATTTTTAATCAGAAATCCTGAATGAGTTGGAAATACCTGATAAACTCTATTGTGCTGTTGAAGATGACCTTAAATAACAGAGAGTAGAGTACGAGTGAATAGAAGAATAGAGACAAGGGGAAATCTTATATCAAGGTATGTCTGAGAGTCCTTCTGGTATATGAAAAAAAATAGGAATATACTGTAACTTCATATGTTACTTTAATTAATGCCTCATTCTTTTATTTAAAGTAGGTTATGTATCTTATTGCAAACGGGATTAGCTCTTGTCATCACTAATCCTTTCGTGAAACCTCTTTGGCTTCTTCTCGCATTCCAAGCACAGCCATATCAAAAGAATAAGCCCCGACATATTCGGTCGCGGTGTGAAAATTTACGAGCAAGGCTAATATTATTATCCTCAGCTATTCGGAGTTCTGGCACATGTTTCTCCATTCCAGTTATGTCAACAAATTACCAACAGGTATCGCGCTCGCAATGTATCGTCGCCGCTGACATCAGTTTGAATTAAAATTCTCGGTGTCCGTTGACAAATTCGCAAAACATGAGGCCGAATCTCCGGTGGAGCAATCAATGAAAACTGCTGACTAAACAGCCTTAAGGTCAGCTAATGATAAACTACAGCGTTAAAAGTCTTCCTGGATGTTTGTGCGGATAGATCGGTGTTGGTATTTTAATTAGACAAATAGCCCGGTTAAAGTTAGACGTTTAGTCACTGCTGCAAGTACTTGAGTGTCGAGATTTTTCGGCGCCAGGAAGAAGTCGGTATCGGAATGTCGTACGAAAATATCGTGGAGGTTTTTTTCAGTTTTTTTTTTGTCGCTCGGGGAATGGACGATGCTTAGGAAGAATTTTGAGCGATAAAAATATTTTAAAGCGATCTTATTTTAATACTACGCCGACGTAGTTAATTTATTATCAACGATGTTCCCACCTTCACGATATTACGAGGTTATAACCAGCCCAGTTATTGCCAGTACAGTTAGTTGGTAAACTTAAAAGTTATTATTAATTATATATTTTCATTTCAATACCCTTCGTATTTCATTGGGTATACAAAGGTTTGTGCCTGCATTCTATTTTTATCCCCTCAACAATGGCCACACTTCCTTCGATTCTCAACGAGACGAAAGTTTCTTTCGGCGAGGGAAAACTACGGTTTCCCATTTTCTATTGGAAATCAATCCAAGGTCCTTCGCGAAATATTCGCAAAGCCAACCTGCCGTTGCCAATTCAAACATTTTAAAATAATATCGGACAGTTGGCCCGCACACCAAAGGTATTTTAAGGTGGCAGTTACACAAATTACACCTCTCCCTATGCTCATATAGACCTGAGAATTGCGTCTGAGCGTTTGGACAAATTCCAAATTGCCATTACATCCTGCGAGGTAACAATTTCTACTGCTGAAAGTGACGTTTTCAAAATTCTACCATTTCATTTTTTGCCCCAATTTCTTTTGACACATTTATGAAAATAGAAATGTGTCCCACATAGTGCGAGCGAAAATACAATTGTTCGTCCTCGTTAAGGACATTTTCAATTTGCTCTCGAACCGCAAATCTGCAAGTTAGCATTCGTTCGATTGTGGAGCAAGTTCAGTTCAAGATTTGTTGGCAAAGCTATAAACATATGGTTAAATATACGCGTTGTTTAGAAAGTCGGTTGAAAGGCAGGAATATAAATAAATATTTGCACTTTTAATATAATCGTGAGCTTTTATAGTTTTGATTGTCTACAGACCGGTTACCAATAAATAATCTGTAATAGCAACGACCAAGAGATTGGATGCAATAATGTACAGGACAAAATCAGACAAAATTAAAGTAAAAACCAAACCTTTTCTCTCAAATTGACGCAAAAATAGTACGTCACGTACACACCTACAGTTTTGCATACAAATATTGTAATTCTGGATCGTGCCGTGTGCAGTAGCCGAAAATGCACCTGTAGGATAGTGTGCGTGAATGCATCTATCTGTTCTATTGTGGCCGTATTACGTGTCCATATATTCTGAGGCAGACTCTCGGCTAAATATATCCGCATATACATCACCCTATCGCCTGGGTGGACGCTCCTGTATTTCGAATCGCATAGCATTAGCATCAGCTGCTCCACATCATGCGAGCAGAAATGGTAGAATGGAATTCCAAGATTGGACAGTTCATATGAGCTAAGAACATATAACAGGAACATTCTTAATCTATTAGACAGAAAGTTTAAAAGCGCTAATCTTGGGTTGTATGTATGTGTGTATGTATGTATATGTGTATGTATGCATTATATTTTTTTTAATCCCCCGAGTGAGCTCGGTCTTCCAGGTACTATTTATCCTAACCCATATATTGACCTACTTTTCTTTTGTTTCAGATCTCTTGTACAGACAAACTCTAACGGTAAACAATGCCCCTGTAGACGTCGAAATAGTCGACGTGTGTAGTGGCGACACGTCCAGAATACCTGAGGACGCAATATACTGGGCAGACGCCTGTATAATAGTGTACGACATAACGTCAAAAAGCTCAATCAACCACGCCACACAGTTTCTTCAAGCAGTGCATCAGCTAAGAAGTCAAGTGCCGACGGTGCTGTTGGGAAACAAGTCAGATTTAGAACATCTCAGAGAGGTAAATATTTTACAGCGAGAACAAGACACGTGCCTCCTTTATTTTCCTTCCGGGTTCCTCTAACCTTTTCAAATTTACACGCGCAATAAAATAAATAATTACTCGTACTGCGCAAACCGAATTTTTGGTCGGCAACACCGATTTTGTTGGGCGTCGAACTGTAAACTTTGGGCGTGCTACTAATTCCTGCTAAATCGAGCATTGTACTAAGGCGATCCGAGTAAATAACCGTCAGGCTATTCACGAGCTACTTAGGAGTGATTCTATGTTAGCATAATTTGGGTGTTATTATTGCGAATTCGATGCACGTGTACTTCTCGAGTTCAACCAGCGGGATGCTTGCTATTAAGAGTTTATTTTGATCGTAGAAGCGCAAGGGTAATACATATTTACAATTTTTTTCTCATGGGGTCTGAGGTTATTTTGAGAAATGCAGGTAAAGGTCTTACTTGATGTGAAGCTTAAACAGCACATTGTTAGTAAATACATAACTAATCTTTATTAGTTTTTTTATTTTAGTTCTTTATATGAAAGAAACGTGAAATTTTCGAAAAAAAGCATGTCTATCCTTCAGTAGCTATATCCCTACTGGTTTCGATACTCCGACCAACTCAGTATAACAATGCGCCTTTTGTTTCAGGTGGAGGAAAACGACGGTAGGGCAACTGCAGTACAGCACGGATGCCAATTCTACGAGGTTTCAGTAGCTGAAAATAGCCCCGCAATGTACGCCGCCTTCGATATGCTCCTGTCAGATTGTCGTCAGCTGCAGTCGACGCAAAAGACGAGAAAGTTTTCAGTATCGAAAATGATTGGAACTCTCATAGGTGGCGTGAACGGGAAAGTCGTGCCGAACACGAATCAAGGCGGCACCGTCGTCGTCTGGCAGAAAACCGACTGTTACAAATCTAGAGTGCTGAAACGGAGGAATTTTTCGGCCACTGCGTCGCTTTGACTATCCGACAATAATAACGGACAAGACGGCACTGTTCGTTGAGGAATTGCCTAATAATGAGATATTATTTTTCTTCCGCCCTCTTTTCTACTTTGACCATTCTATTTTTCTCAGTTTTATGAGAAAAAAACGATGTTTAAGTTAATTATAACTAAGATTTTTTATACTGTTAATTCGTATTTTTTTATCGTCATTATCATATAACGTTGTGAATGTTATCCACCAAGAAAGAAAGAGAATCAATGTTATTACCACCATATCATTTAACGAATGGAACGTGGCAGAAAAACGTGCAAATAATAGATGTTTAAATGGACATTTGCAAGCGTGCGCTAACTTTTGACTGTGATATTAAAAAAAAAGTTTGTCTCTGTTGATCCGACTCGAGAGATGTGAAATAATAATTACTTCTAAATGTAATATCGTATTTACGCCAAATACACATAAATGTCAAACAATTCGTGTTGTTTTGTTCTGGCTGCGCCAGTGCCAAAAAGAGTTGGAATTTATAGGGAAACGCCGTCCAAAATTGGGACTGTATTATGGTCTTAAAAGATAATTACATAGTAAATCGCGAGTTAAATCTTCGATAAATTTCAAAACGGCAAAAACAACGTACCCAACAACAAGTAGAACCGATCGCAACGAAGAGAGCAAGTAAGTAAAGTTAACAAAAATAACCGTGGAAATGCGAAGTGAAAATTAGAAACCAACTCTTGATTTCTTAGAAAGTGGTTTAAAAACTCAGGAAAAAGGTTATTTATATCTTTGGGCAGGTCCTCAAAAACAACTTCGCGATGATTTCATAAGTTCAGCGGCGAACGTTTAGCGACAGTAAACTGAAATTTATGTATACTCATCATCGGTCTATTTATATTACGAATGTTCTGCATTCTTTTACTAAACCGGGTATTTTGAAGAGATTTAAAGAGATTATTACATAAAGCTCAGTCTATTTCTGATAAAAAAAATTATTATTGTTGATAATATACATCCGTGTAAAGAGAATTGCTAAATATCGTGTTGAAATTCTCTGAATGCGATTATTTTATAAACCTATTTATTTATCTCTGCTCTGGGATTCCCAATTTTGAGCTTACACTTTATGCTTCATTAAATTAGTGGTCTGTAGAGAAAGAATTAAATATTGCGGTTGGTGTATATATTGTCTCATTATTTATCGAATAAAAGTTTATATATAAGTTACAATTCACAGCGGAGCGGTGGTGTTTTTAAAAAGTAAATTACTCTTTATTTTGTAACGTATTTATTTGTTCTCGAATCACAGTAACAATGGTTTGAGCGCGAGCGGCAATATGCTTAGTTATGCCTACGAACAATGGCTCTTATATACTCTAGCTTATCTATGCGAACTACGTCATGCCTTGTCAGCACATTCTTATAATGTATCATACGTGGTGACACATAACCTCTCCCTTCTTTAGATCGGAGTTCTCCTGAAGTCCTTGACAGTCCATGGCCTCTGTATTCTTAGTCACTCTTCTGGCGTAGTGTTTTTTACCATAAGTGATTAAGACTATTGCGATTATAATGATAACAAAACACAATATTCCTTGATGTACATAACTAGACGTCTTAAAATATAGGTGTTCTTTTTCATTCAAATCCAACTTTATTCTTTCTAATTTTGTGTTATTTTCTTTAACATTTATAGTATTACTGAAATTCAGCATAAAATTGAATTTGTAATCATTAATTCTTTCAACATTGTTTTGAATAGTTATGTCTCGAATTTTATATACACATTCATTGTTTTTATGAATAATATACGTTCCTTGTAACAAATGATGTTTAATTATCGCATTACACTGTTCGATTAAACTCTCTCGTTTGTTACAAATTATTACATGTGTTTTACCTAGTTCTAAAAATACAAAAAGTTTCATATTTCATTTCTGCTATTTTACAGTTTTCTAATGACGATTTTATTATCAATTCGTATTCACATTGTTTATCGTGACTATGTTTGATTTGTTGTTCGCATAGTACTTTCTTAAACTTATTTCTTTACAATTTGTTTCCATTGTTGTAAAATAATTATTTTCTCCTACGGTTATGTAAGGATATACAATTTCTTCTTGTTAAAGGTTACATTCTTTATAGTGGTAGGTATGGGGTACAATGAATATAGCTGATATTCAGATATTTCCACTATGGGAACCTCTATTACAAAATTATAGATTTTCTTATTTCTGTGTGCCTTCACCATTACTAAACTTACTATTACAAAAGCGTTTTCCACCATTATTTCAAATGAAAACCTTTGTTTGACGTTTAAATGAAATTGCTTCAACGTTTCAATTAATTGCTGTGGTTCAACATGTAATCAATGTAAAATATTTCTTTTAGCTAAATTTAATATATCAATTATGTCACGTAATTTATTTGAAAAAGATAGCAAACTCTCAATTACGATATCTAGCGTATTTTCTAAATTATTTTGAGCTTCATCTGCTAATAAGTGGTTTATATTTTTCTCCGCGGTTATAAAATTTGTATTTATCTTATTCGTTGTTTCATTTAAAAGTTTAAAATTACGAATTTCATTGTTTTGGTTTTTAACTAATTGTTCTACAATGGTATCATACATTTTAGCATCGTTAGCATCCAGATTTCCTGTGATAAATTTAATTCCTGTACCTAAGAAATCTGCTAAACCTCTTTTCATTCTGTATTCAGGTATTAGTACTTTTATCTGACTATCAACCTTGGTTTTTAATTCTTTTGCTAACCAGATTTTTCTGTTATCATGATTAACTGTTGTACTAACTAGTTGTTCATAGTGACTGTTCTATAATTATTTAAGTCGTTATATAATTCTATTACTTTACTTAAGTCTGTGCGAGTAAATATTTCCGCGCTACTGTAAGTGTTGTAAACGATGCCCAATCGGGAAGTGATTATTCCTTTAGGATTTGGGATCTTTTATAGGGTTCCTCCATTTTCTAGGGTACCACAACATCTGCAATGATTCGAGTTTTTAGTTCTTTATGATGAATTATTTTAGGTTGCAATTTAGAGTTTTCCTTTAGTGGTTTTATTAGATATTTATTATGTTGTAATACTTCACTTATTACGAAAGGTCCTTGATATACGGTTTTTGACTTGTTTCCACTCTGTTGATGTTTCCAGAAAACTTTAGTTACTATTTTAAATAAGATTTCACTTTTATTTTCGTTCCTCTTATTTATTAGCTTCTCTTTATTTCTTTGAGGATTTTTTATTATTGCCACTCTTTTCATACATCTAATAAATTTTAATGCTTGTTTATTAAAATGTTTTATATAAATTCTTACTAAAAGCTTATAAACTTCATCGTTACAATACACGTATATTGTAGGGTAAAAGCCGGATAGTTGCCACACTTTTTAAAAAGCTCCTTTAAAAAATGTGTACCAATACATTTTTTATTCAAAGTGTATTCTCAAACATAGTTCATTAATCTTCTAACATACCCTATCTATAAAAAAATTATAAATATTATAAATTTTAAGTAAATCCAGTTTAATATGACCTCTAAAAAAGAGGATAGTTGCCTACTATAGCGGATACTAGCCTAACGTTAAAAAT
>JAWQRJ010000621.1:0-19563 GCA_033557515.1 Diorygopyx duplodentatus | reverse complement strand
ACCGGATTCCATTTGAAGTAACTTCAAATGGTTTATCATCTAATTAAATTTCATCGATGTACAATATAACCAATCAAGATTAAGATTCCAACGTTAACATAGTTCATATTGGTGCAGAACGTAAGTTACACTTATTTTTACGTTTTACAATAATTTAACACCTGATTTTAATTATAGTTTATAATGATACTTTTGTAATCAAAAAGTCCATGTTTGTCCATAATGATGGTACTATAATACCGAAACCGGTCAACGAATAAAAGTGTTAAATATCTAAAATTAGTTTCAGAACATACTGATTCATAATAAAATTGAATTTATAATCATTAATTCTTTGAACATTATTTTAAATAGTTATATCTTTAATTTTATATACACATTCATTGTTTTTATGAATAATATAATATAAGCTCCTTGTAAAAACAAATGATGTTTAATTACTGCATTGCATTTTTCCTTATTATATTCTTGTTCTAAAAATACAAAAGATATTATTTAATTTTTGTTATTTTACAGTTTTCCAATGATGATTTTTTTATTAATTCATATTCACATTGTTTATCGTCGCTATGTTTTTTGTTGTACACATAAGTATGTACTTAAACTTATTTCTTTACAATTTTTAGTACTAATGAATTTATTGAATCTGCAAAATGTTGAGTATTGTAGTATGTTTGTATGACCTCTCCCACAGCTTCTATAAATAATGGTAAAACAATTAGGTTCCCGTAAAAATTAGGAATTGCATTAATCTGTGTAGGTGTAATTGATGCTCTGGTATATGGATGCGGAATTTATAGTTTTGATTCAAGTTTAAATTATCAAAAATTGTACTTAAGTCTTCAATGATTGCATTACAGTTTTCGAATTTTCAAATTTGTATGTCCATGCAAGAGAAAAAACTGTATATATGACCTTAGTATTTGAGTTTTCTAGAAGTACGAACATGAAATAGAAAACTTATATTCACACGCCTTATAGCGCCCTTGAAGATGACACATTGCCGAAACATGTAGGGCAGAAAATATACTAAATAAAGATTTATCGGATAGTACAACAAACCTGTTCTTAATTGAATTATCTTAATAATAACTAGAATTTAATTTTATCTATATGATTAGAATTTTATTGGTATATGACTCCAATTTACTTTGAAAAGAGAGAATCTTTTTCACAAATGTTTTTCTTTGCTTTTTAAATTTATTGGTGTGTTCTTTTGTAGCGTTACTTATGAATTTTGAAGTGTTTGATACACAAACACTTTAAGCCCGATTTCCATGAGCTGTTAATAATAAGTTATTAAAGTGTGTATCAAGTAAGGAGGTCAGTTATACTTAAGGAATATTTTTTACTGGTCTTTTGTAACAAGTTGTTTAAAATGCTTTGGAGTATACAGTATTCTTCTTTCATAATTCAATTTTATAACCATTAAAATTAAGGGTATTTATCAATAAAGCATTCAACTTCGCATCATCATGTATAGTAAGGATACAGATAAACAGATAAACCAACTATAAGTAATTATGTTGTATTAGGCACCTCTTCAATGATAGGAGACTGCAAATTATCACGTTTTAAATAAAGTATACTTCTCTTGTTCGTATTTTTGTTGTAATTTATATCTGAAATACAATGTAAAAATAAAATATGTTTTTATTGATACATTTTGCTACTATTTCTGACAAAAATTTGGATACTTTATACGTAGGTGCTTCTATTGAGCGTACTATTGGTCTAAAAGGAATATATACTTTATGAAATTAATTTATTTTTTGTGTTTTCACTATTTTATTGTTTATTATACCATTTTTCGACTATTTGATTGCAGTCTTTTTCTATTCTTGTCGTAGGATTTCTTTATATTCGTTTTGTAAGTGTTTTGATCATTTAAATGTTCTGTAGCTTTTGTGATATAATCTTCTTCATTGGGTATAACTGTCTTTTGACCTTTATCCGCATTGGTTTTGTTCTTTTCGTCTAAGTTTTGTTTATGATGAAATATATTTTTGAAATTTTTTACAATAGTGTTTCTTATGTTTTGTTTTGTTTCTTGTGTTTTGGTAATTATATTATTTTCTATACTTTTTATTGTGTAGAAAATGTCTTTAATGTTATTCGTTGTGGGAAAATTAAATTTTGGTCCTAAACTGGATCGAAATTCTTTTTGGTTCAGTATGTTATTAATGTGTTCGTTACTGTTTTGTATTTCATTGTTGAGTTTATTGATGTTTTTTATTGTAGTAGTATGATTATTTTTATTATATCTGTGTAAAAAGTCTCTAATAGGTGTTGAAATTTCTTGTTGTGCTGATAATCTTGATATTTTCCTCTTGTTATTTTTACGCAATTTGGTACCAAATTTTCATTCTTGCATATTAGTAGAAAGTTTCTTCCATTTTCTTTGCTCGCCAGGTTTTTATTTAATTTGTGGTTTTTGTAGATATAACTCACTCCACGAACTTGGTCTTGTCATAATTCACCATTATATTATGTATTTATTCATTTCTTCACCGACGAAAGTTTCTTCACCGACGCGTCGATCACCGGAAAGCCAAAAAGAATATAAAATCCTGTTTGTATTTACTTTAAAATCAGTTTTCCTTTTACAGGTCTTCCGAAAGCACCGTGACAATGATGCATATAACGGAAGATACGCCGCCGGATATGCTTGCAGGAGCTATGGACTTAACAGTTCACTTACCAACAGGAAGATCTGTCAAATTGTCGGTGGAACGGAGGTAAGATTACGTCAATGCCTAGCGAAATCTTTGCCGATTATGTCCGCGCTAACGATCAAGTTACTCTTATTTATATGTATTTATACCCAACCGGTATCGAGCGTTGTTACTCAACTTTTACTTAATTAGAACGACACGAGTATAATATATCGCGCTATGCCCGTATCGGCTCGTGTTACATCATTCAATTGTTTCGCGCTCTTCTTATGTTTTTCATTGTTACAAGTGATCCGCGCCTCGCTTTATTATCGTCGCCCGAGAGTGGCGACGTTTTTTTCACCTTGCTGACGATGACGTAATCGAAGATGTACTTGGTATCAGAACAGAAATCGGGTCATGCCTGATGCAAACGCTTTCTGGGGCAAATCATAAATTTCGAAAGTTGACCAAATGCATTTCTTTTCAAACGCACCCTCCGAAACGTTTGGGTATATAAGCTGGATCGCCAAACTAAATCTTCAGTCAACTACATCAGCAACTTCAACAAGCAACAACCAATCAACTATACCTCCACGCAAAATGTACAAATTCGTAGTTTTGGCCACTGTGGTGTGCGCAGTGCAAGCTGATTGGGGTCTTGGAGGTGATGGTAAAGTGGAAAAAGTGGTCGACTATTACGCTCCTCCAAAATATGAGTTCAAGTACGCCGTAGAAGATCCCAAGACGAAGGACCAGAAGCAACAAGTTGAATCGCGAAAGGGCGATAAAGTGGTTGGCCAGTATTCGCTTGTTGAACCCGATGGCACGATTAGGATTGTCAAGTACGAAGCCGACGACAAGAACGGTTTCAACGCCAAGGTCATCAGAGAAGGCAAGGCCATCCACCCACAGCCGAAGGGATGGTAAAAAGAACTATTATGTTATATTATTGCGCAGATCTTCGTCGTATTGTCGTGCTGTTTTATGTAGTTTAGTAATTTTATTTAATAAATGTTTATTCGATAATTAAAATAAAAAGTTTTATTGACAGATCCTATTAGACAGTGTAACAAATTTTAATCAATTTTCTTTTGTTGGTGTTTATTGGAAGTTTGGGAAGTGTTAAGTAATACTGTGCAAGAAATAATATCGAATGAAATTCGCTAAATTCATTTGCAGACTGTTCAATACTTAAAAGAGTTACTTTAGGCAACGTTCAATAACAATAAAATTGAAACACAAGTCGGTACACAAAAATTTTCCAAACATGTTTTTCTAACAATCATAACCATAGAGAACTACTTGAGAATTCCATATCAATTCCCGATCTCTTTACACGTCACATAAATCAAAAGGATGTTTGTAAAACA
Source organism: Diorygopyx duplodentatus (assembly GCA_033557515.1). Classification (NCBI taxonomy): domain Eukaryota; kingdom Metazoa; phylum Arthropoda; class Insecta; order Coleoptera; family Scarabaeidae; genus Diorygopyx; species Diorygopyx duplodentatus. Next base: position 15,536 of record JAWQRJ010000621.1, on the reverse strand, counting down.
CTCCGTTTTATTAATTTGACGGGAAAATTAATTGCATGCGTTATTAATGATTCAATTAATAAACAATAATTGGTTTGTAAGTGTCTTTTTATTGCTCAGTAAAAGCACTAACGAGAAAAGAAGCTTGGTCTTGTCGGTAACACTTTTTAACTACGCTTTCGTCTTCAATGATCAATTAAATAATTAATTTTGTAGTTTGTTAGTGCAAGTTTACACGGTGGGTCATTAGTTGTTTCAAATGAATCCATACATTTCGTATGATTTATCTTTCAAGGGTACATCATGAGAATAGCCTTGAACAATCAGTACTTTTTTGTTTATCTCATACGACCGTTCGCATTTACATTTTAATGGTTGTCGAGAACGTTTGTCTTATGGAAGTAAAAAAATTGATATCTTGCTATGAAAGTTCTTGTTTCGTGTCGCAAGTTTAAATGTATTAGCATTTCGTTTATAGATATACATATAAGAAGAATACGTGGAAATCCGAAAAATTTTAATTTTCAAACGAGTATCTCAAAAAATATAAGTGATATGGAGACGCGATTTAAAATTTTGGAATCCCCAGATGGATTCCTATGAAATTCCATATAGACTCTATTTCCTTCTTATTCAGGATTTGTCCGTGGGAAGCAGATATGTGAATTTATAAAAAAAATCGAGCTTTCAAACGATACATCTCGTAAACCGTAAATGATATGGAGGCGCGGTTTCAAATTTTGGAATCCCCACACGATTTCCTATAAGATTCCATATAAGTTTTATTTCTGTTGCATTCAAAATTTTTGCGTACAGCACAAGAATATGTGAAAATCCGAAATATATAAATTTTCAAAGGGGGATATCTCAAAAAATATAAGCGATATGGAGACGCGGTTTAAAATTTTGGAACCCCAGATGATTTCGTATGAAATTCCATATAGATTACATTTCCTTCTTATTCAGGATTTGTCCGTCGGAAGCAGATATGTGAATTTATGAAAAATTCGAACTTTCAAACGGTACATCTCGAATGCCATAAGTGTTATGGAGGCACGGTTTCAAATTTTGGAATCCCCACACGATTTCCTATAAGATTCCATATAGGTTTTATTTCTCTTCTATTCAAAATTTTGCGTACAGCACAAGAATATGTGAAAATCCGAAATATATAAATTTTCAAAGGGGGATATCTCAAAAAATATAAGTGATATGGAGACGCGGTTTAAAATTTTGGAACCCCCAGATAATTTCCTATAAGATTCCATATAGGTTTTATTTCTCTTCTATTCAAAATTTGCGTACAGTACAAGAATATGTGATAATCCGATAAATTGTAATTTTCAAAAGGGAATAGCTCAAAAAATATAAACGATATGGAGACGCAGTTTAAAATTTTGGAATTCCCAGATGATTTCACACCTTTGTCAAGCCCAATTTTTGGAAAAGCTATGTTCCGAAGTCGATATTTACATTTTTTTTTCAGTATTTGCATTTTCAAAACAATGCAGACATAATAAATCATCCACTGAAAAAAAAAACTAATTATAGAAGATCTAAATGAGAAATGTTCTAAAATCACAAACCCTGGGAACAATATGTGCATCGATGAAAGTCTGCTTGTGTGGAAAAGAAATCTAAAATTCAACCAATTTTTACTCTTAAAAATAAATCGTTTCGATATAATAATTTTTGATTAGTTGATTGGAAAGTTGGGTTTCTGTTAGCTTTTATTGTTTACAATGGAGCAGATACTGATTATCAAAAGTTCAGATTAGAGATATCGGGAGAATTTTTTCATGATACTAGAGTATTTAGGACTGCAAAAACGAATGCTCATTTCCTCAATTTATACGATTTAAACGATGCGTTATGTGCCAGCAAAAAGTGGGGTTTAAATCCTACTTTAAATCCTACATACTTACATAGCTTGTTATTAAATGCTCAATTAATTATTAAATGCATCGTTAATGCCCTAATTTTAATAACAACAGTTCTGATTAATCGTAGTTATGAAAAATAAACACCGATTTGAACCTTTTTATTCTATCTTTAATCACCCAACTGTAAATGCTATGTAATAACGTTATTTGTTTGTTACGTATAACATGTATAAGCCAACTTTAATTGCGCTACAAATTACATGCAAATTACGTACATTGCGATCGAACCGTACCTTGGAGAGGGAAACGCAATCATACACGCAACTTCTTTATTAATTTGAACCAGTTCAAATTTTAAAAAATGCAAGTTTTCCACTTGTTTAAAAATAATTAAATAAATATACAATTTTAGCTCGTTTAATAGTATTAAATGCACCTTGAGGCTAATGTTTCTTTCCGTAGCAATTCCTTTCAGGTTATCTTTGCAAATATTTGAACATTGATACCGATATAATAAATTTTCATACAAATACAATAGCTTGCATTTACATAAGGACAGTGTGTAGTTGTAGATATTGTCATGAAATATAACAATTGATCGTACACATAATGTATGAAACATTCCGTTGTCATTACAACCCTTATTTATTTACTTAGATATTTGAACAATGATTATTCCATTGTACAATATTTATTACTTCTCCATAAATATTTGAAGTTTTATCTTATCAGCGATATCTGGAGTAGTAGTAGTATGATATCTAGAGCACAATCCCGCAATATAGCGGAAAAAACAAATAGCGTTGTAGAAAGCACAGAACTATTACGCATTTCACTTAAATACCTTAGCTAAACAATAATTATTTCCAGCAGAACGGCTTTGCGTGTTAAATACTGCGTAACAAACCGGTAGTAAACACTAAAAATTAATATCGGAAGATGCTCCCATCCAACAATACATTGAATATAACATGTATCGACTTTTATCATATGCCCACGTCATGTAAATCAGTTCATAAAGTGAATTCGAAAGTGAAGTGAATTGCTGCCTTATGTCAATGCGTCTGGCATTTTTTCATCCAACTTAATTATTCTCATACAAAATTCGGGTCGATACAGTATACATTACACGCTCATAATCAAATTGTGTACTTAAATTTATGTTGCATTTGTGAAAATTGTCCAAGTGAACGGCACTTACCAATTTTGTCTAGCGGTGGTGGTTCTTATATAAATACCAGTTATCGCCAAACGACACAGTTTAGTCTTTTCCGATCAAGTCATGCTGAAATTCGTAATTTTGGCCGCAGTATTCTGTGCGGTTAGTGCCGACTTCAACTGGTTAGTTCAAAAGAAGCAACCAGCCCCAGCCAACCACGATAACTGGGCCGCCACCCTCAAACGCCAACATCACGACACTCAGCACAAGAATCAACATCAGCATCGCCGATCCGACGATCACAAGCATCACCACCATCAGCCGAATCCGTTTCTTTGGAAGAAGGCCAAATGGGACGCACTGAAAGCGTTGCTGTGGAACAAATGGTTAAACAAGAAGTACGGGTTGCACATCGGTAAGCCCTACCAACATAAAAAACAAGAGCACCACCACAAGAAACCGGAACATCATCAAAAGAAACCAGAACACCACCAACATCATCAGCAGCAATCTCACGGTGGGCATCATGGGAACAACATCTGGAAGCAAAGTGTAGAAAATGCTAAGCAACAACATCATCATCAACAACAACAACACCATAAAGAAGAGGAAAAAGAACAACCGAAAGGATACTGGCAATACGTCCACTTTGAACCACAAAAGATGAAAGAGCACCAAAAAGAAACAGGTCACAAGCATCAAATGAAAAAACAGAAACAGCACGAAGACGAACAACACACCCAGGAAGAAAACCACCGCATGCACCAACAACAACATCAATACCAAGAGGAAGGTCAACGCCAGCACCAAAAAGAACACCACATGGAAGAAAAGATGCAACACCACCCGCAACAGGAACATCAGAAAGAAGAGAGGGGACATCAGCAAGAAAAACAAACACACCACCAATCTCACAATACCGATTATTATGAATGGAAGAAGGAGCAGCCGCAGATGAAACAACCACAGATGAAACAACAGCAGCAAGAACACCAACAAGAAACGGACCACAAACAGGCTGACGACGAAAAACACAAACAAGAGTTTTTACAGTGGGTATGGAAAGAGCATGAAAAACAGCAACACCAACAAGAGAAACAGATGCAACACCAACAACAGAAACAGATGCAACACCAACAAGAGAAACAGATGCAACACCAACAAGAACAGCCTCATCCCCAAGCAAAAAAGGCCGAGTACCATTACGAACACCGACATGAACAAAGAGAAGGCGACGACGTGCACAGTCCACAAGCGCAGCCGAAATCGCATTGGGTGTGGATAAATCACAGTCAGCAACAACCTAAACAGCAAGAACAGAGCCACCATCAAGAAGAGGGTTGGCAGAAATCGTCGGCTCAAGGATTGCCGAAACACCCACAAGAACAACAAGAAGAAGAGCACCAAGAGGAGCGCCAAGAAGAACACAAACGTCCCCAAAAGCAAGAATATCAAGAAAGACACCAACAAGAACGAGAACACGAGGAGGACCGTCAAGAAGAACGCAAACGTCCCCAAAAACAAGAATACCAAGAAGAACACCAACAAGAACATCAACGTCCACAGAAACAACAAGAAGAGGAACACCAACAAGAAAGACAATACCAACATCAACAGAAGGAACACGAAGAACGTCAACATCAACGCCCACAAAAAGAAGAATACCAAGAAGAACACCAGCAAGAACGAGAACATCAACGTCCACAGAAACAACAAGAAGAACATCGAGAGGAACACCAACAAGAAAGACAATACCAACATCAACAGAAGGAATCAGAAGAACGTCAACATCAGCGCCCACAAAAAGAAGAATATCAGGAAGAACACCAGCAAGAACGTCAGCATCAACGCCCACAGAAACAAGAATACCACGAAGAACGCCATCGCCAAAATAAAGAACAACAAGAAGACGAAGAAGAACATCAAGAACAACGTCCACAGAAAGCACAAGAAAAAGACGAAGAAGATCATCAAGAACAACGTCAGCACCAACGTCCACATAAAGAACAAGAGGAAGAACACCAACAAGAACGCCAACATCAACGTCCACAAAAACAACAAGAAGAACGCCAACAAGAACGGCAAGGGCACGACGAAGAAGAGGAACAGGAGGAAGAAAGCAAACAAAAGCAACAGGAAGACAACGAAGCTGAACAATGGAAATGGATTATGGAAGATTGGGAACCGGGTTGGTACAAGCGTAGTAAGGAACAAGAAGACGAGAAACAGGGTCAAAGGAAGCAGGATGATGAAGACCAAGGTTGGGAATGGCGGGTGGTGAATAAACAAGGTGGCGAAGAAGAAAAGGACCAGGAAGAATACAATAACGAACAACAGGAAGAGGGTAAAAAGCAACAAGAAGGGAAAAACGAGCAACCAGAAGCAAAAGGCCAGCAACAAAACGGAAAAGGCGAGCAACAAGAACAAAAAGGCGAACAACAAGAAGAAAAAGGCGAGCAACGAGAAGAGAAAGGTAAACAGGAGGGGGAAAGTAAGAAGCAACAAGAAGAAAAGGGTAAAGAGCAAGAAGAGAACGAAGACCAAGAAGCGCAATGGAGGTGGGTTGTTGACATGATGGGCGATCAAATGCAGAAAGCGGAAGAGTTACACCGCGGTAGGGAAGAAGACCAGAAAGGTGAAGATACGTACAAATTGAGAATTTTAGAAAAAACTGCTGATAGAGCAGAAGATGGTGTGAAATTAGAAACGCGCAGAGGAATATCGGTAGCTCGACGCGACGAAGAAAATCCTGCAGCAAACGCCTTCAGTTGGTACCACGGTGGATATGAAGGAACTCCAAAAGAACCTTACGAAGCAGAGGATGGTAGTCAGAGGCATCAGAGCTACGAGGTTTATGAATAAATTGTTGTTGATTTTGTAAAGAAATAGTTTGTATATAGATTTTTTTGAATAAATTATTTTTGTTTAAATATGCACTTATGAATTTAATGAGAACGAAAAATTCTGTCGAAATACACCTGTATAATTACATTCGCGTTTTGTTAGCCTCATTTCGTGTTGCGTGTGAGCATGGCCAAGACTTTTGTTAATTAATTTGGAATTATCGCAAAATCATATGCTAATAATATGTAGAACGTGCGAAACCATTAGTTACTTACCAACATTCTAATAATTACTTACGTAAGTGTTTCGGTCATTACAGCACTCCTATGATGGATCTTTTAGTGCAGATAACCACGACTCACAATCTGCAATTGTCAGGTCATATCTTGCAAGCAATGGACATGACCAGATCGGGCGGAATTGGCGACAGGGTGTTACCGTACAAGCCAAATACGCCCATCGGGGCTTTGGACACTCAACACATCAAAGTGGTACCGAAGAACAAGGCCACTTCGAGTTTTCCAAAGGTCAATTCGTTGGGGCAACAACCGTTCGAAAGCACGTTTAGACTGAAGGTTCACCTGCCTAGAAATCAACTCTACGTCACTAGAGTGAGCCAAAGCGTCTATTTGGAGGAGATTGTCCGAAAGGTTTGCGAAGAAAAAGGATTGGACCCTGCAAAATACGAACTCAGGCATCCTGGTTAGTATTCATACACTAATTAACGAAATTAAGGAGTTAAGAAGTTAAAAATCGTATTAATATTTTGCAGGTAACCTAGATGAAGTGTTAGACCCCAAACTTACCCTGAGCGACTACCAAATTACCGAAATTTACGTGGTTGGAAAAGGAAGTGGGAGATTGGTGCAGACATTTTCTTCTAGCGATATCATGGCTTTGAGAAAAGAGGAGGAAAGAAAACAATTCCAGGCGAAAACCGGAGGTGGAGTTTTCAATCTTATTTTTAAAAGATCAAAGGCGGTAAGTTAATATTACCACAGATTGAATCTAATTTCTATCTTTCTTCAATCCAGCCATTATCTTCTACTCTTCCATGGTGGTTTAATTTTATTTTGAACAATCTTAATTGACTTTCCACTGTTTTATGCTAATTGGTACCATTTTCAATAGTTATTTTTTTTATTAGGCGATACTGGTAATTTTCATATCTGTTCTTATCTTTATCTAATTTCCAATCCAAACAAATAAATATCAATACTCCTATCATGCAATACGAAGCTAATATTTTTATATTGATAATTTTCTAATTAAAGTACTACAAATGGAGACAGTCATAAAATTTCCCCCATAATTTTTTTTGTGTATTTATAGGATTGTATAAACATTAATATTTACAGTTTCATATTTTTAAAATATAATTTACATTAACAATCTCGTAGGCTGTTCCTGAACCATCGCCTGCTTCGATGGAATACCGTTCGATCGCTCCAACGGAAGAATCCAAGCTTCTCGCTCCCCCAATCGTAAAAGAGCAACAACTTCAAGACAGGCCGAAACCTCCCCAGCGAAAAAGAAGGCCGGCCCCAAAACCGCCTGCGGTACAACGACCGGTCGAAACGAAGAATCCGGCGATCGAAATGAACCCTCACATCGGTGAAGTCTCGGGAACTAGTGCGACATCGAAAACCGAGAACGGTCTGATAATCTGCCATTCGCGGAACAGCAGCGACAGTTCCGGTTACCACGAAGCGTCCGTTCTCAGCGAGAACTGCAACACCTCGTTGCCGAGGAGGCCAAAATCCATTTACGATGAGAACGGAAATCGGGCCAAAATGAACGGGGAACACAGCAGGAGCAATTTGGAGAAGATGCAATGCCAGTCGAAATCGATGTCGAGTTTAGCAGTACCAGGTGATATATTCTTAAGATTTCTTTTAGATTTTAGGCCATTAATCCAGTTTAGAAGGAATTCATAGCACAATAAATTTTGATATGCAAAAGTAAAAGCATTATTAACGAATTAAAATTAGAAATCTTTATTTAAGATATTCTGTAAAGCTTTGTCAATCTTTGCAATACAGAGCCACTTATACTGCTCCTATAAGCAAGTATTCAAATTGAACAATCAGAAGTTAACCCAACTGTAAATTAAAGCAATTGTCAGTTGAATGGGACGGACGGGCAACAATGTGTCAATGTTATACTGATCCTTTCTTATGTGTGGTGGTGGTAAATCTTAATTAAAATAAATGAGTTATACAGGTGTCTACCGTAGACCGTCCATTAGAAATATATGGGGAACAGATAAAGCTAGAAGTCTGAAAATTTGGATTTGAAGATGGTAGGAAGGGAACTAAAGGCTTTGTTAATATAAATGGAATGACTGGAATTTTATTTTTTTTCTTAATCTACGTTCAATTTTCAACAACTTTCGTAGTACATTTGCCAGGCCTAAACTTAATCGTTTTCGAGATATTGAAACATTTATTATAACATCATACATATATAACAAAATCGAATTTTCATAATTAGACTTGCGATAATGTCCATACTTCATTAAAGTTGAGACATCGAAATACACATTTTCAGAAATACACCTAGCAGGACAGAATTCTTACGTACATTCTTTACAAAATGGAATTTAGAAATGAGAAAACTTTAAATGACAAAAAGTGATTTTTTTTAAATGACACCTAGCAAATATTTTTATCTTACCGAATGTAGAATTAAAATGCTCGTTAAATGATATTGCGTTTTACTATACCTAAAATGTATCCTTTTCCGATTATTGAAGGTTTTTCGAGCTCTTGCTACAAAAGCGATCCTTTGGCAATACATTCATTTGCTGTGACTTGGGTTGCCTACAAATCAGTTATCAATTTTGACGTTTATGTAACTTAGGTTGGTTGATTTCATATTTAGGGTGAAAAAGATATTTCACATGTTTAGTTTTTGACAATGTTGAGAAGTTCTTACTGTGTTCTAAAATGGCAACTAATAATTACTCCAGTGTTGATATTATGAATTTATTTATTATTCATGGTCAATGCCAACAAATAATAAGTAGAACGTGCAGAACATTTAACAGAAAGTATCCGAATTTGCCGCTGCTTAATAGAACAAAATTCAGAAGATTAACAATCCATTTTATAAGTCATGGTACGTTTTGAAAAATCTAATTTTCACAATTAGTCTTATGCAATAATGTTCATACTTCATTAATCATTAGTTGAGAAATTGAAATTATCAGAAATACACCCGGCGGAACATTCTTACGTACATTCTTTACAAAATAATAAGATATACTAAGATATAAATTACTACAGAAAATATTTAAATCGTCTCCATTTCCTTCTAAACAAATCAGAATTCTTAATTGAAATCCACTGACGAGAACGGATTATCTCCGTTCTCGTCATTCGTGACTGGTTTAGCTTTTCGTATTGCTCCCAGTTGTTTTCCCATGACTTATAAAATTAGATTGTAACCTTCTGAATTTTGTTCTATTAAGTGGTGGCAAATTCGGATATTTTCTCATTAAATGTCCTTCACGTTCTACTTATTATTTGTTGACATTGACCTTGAATAATAAATAAATTCATAATATCAACGTTGGTGTAATTATTAGTTACCATTCTAAAACACAGTAAGGACGTGTCAACAAAAAAACAACAAATGTTGTCAAGAACTAAACATGTGAAATATCTTGATAACTCGATTTCCAAATTATACCTGCATCAATTTTTTAGCCTAAATATGAAATTATCCAACCTAAGTTACATAAACCGTTTATGTATTTGACGTTTATTAAACATCAAAATTGTTAACTAATTTGTAGGCAACCCAATTTACAACAAGTGAATGTATTGTCAAACTATTGCTTTTGCAGCAAGAGCTCGAAAAACCTTAAATAATCGGAAAAGGATACATTTTAGGTATATGGAAACCCAATACCGTTTAACGAGGATTTTAATCCTACATTCAGTAAGATAAAAATATTTGGTAGGTGCCATTTAAAAAATTTTTTTTGTCTTTTAAGGTTTTCTTATTCATAATTCAATTTTGTAAAGAATGTGCTTAAGAATGTCCCGCTGGGTTTTCTGAAAAATCCAAAGTCTCAACTAATTGTTAATGAAGTATGAACATTATCGCTTAAGTCTAATAATGAAAATTCGATTTTTCCAAAATATTGCTGCGGTTGCATAATTTTTGCAAAAAAAAATCAATATCTCGAAAACGATTAAGTTTAGGCCTCGCAAACATATTACAAAAGTTGTTTAAAATTGAATTTGTAGATTAAGAAAAAAAAATTAAAATTGGGGTCATTCCATTTAATTTAACAAAGCTGTTGTCATCTTTCGGTATAACCGGAACCGCCAGCTTATTGAAAACATTCTTTTAGTTCATCTTCTTCTTTAGGTCATCTTTTAGTTCTCTTCCTACCATATTTAAATCCAAATTTTCAGATTTCTAGCTTTATCCGTTCCCCATATATTTCTAATGGGCAGTCTACGATAGACAGTCTGTATTTGGTGTGATGATTTCAAATATTAACATTAATTTTCGCCGATCAACCCTAATTTCTGAGATATAAAAATCGTCTGATTTATGTTACCCTATTTCATATTAGGCCTTTGACTCACATAATAAAAAATAAATCGTTAAAAAACATGGATATAGTAACATTATAGTAACACTATAGTGACTTTTTCATCAAAATAATAAAATGAAACCATAAATGAAAGGAATTCGTTTAGGAAGCTTCTTTTGAGGTATATTCTTGAATGTTTGTTTGGGCAGTCTCTTTGTTAGTTCCATACAAAAAATTACATACATAAAATAATTAATGAATTTTAATTTTTCGGGGTTTTGCAGAAGCAAAATTTTTGATAATTACATCAAAATCTATTTTTTTAGAAGTTTGTGCTCTATGGATAATATAGATAGTCGTTCCTGGCTCATACAAGAACGCAATTTTTTTTTTAATTTTCAGTGACCTGATGCAATTGTAACAGGCATTGTTAATAAAATCTTATAGCAAATTGCGATGTTAGGATATGAAATATTCATATTCCATTTATGCATTGTGTTCAAAATATCTAAAATGGGTTAAAGTTGAGGTATACCTCTAGTTTAGGTAAAACTTGCGTAATTTGAGTTTTAAAAGTCTCGATTTCGCTTACGAGTCAGTAACATTTACATCGTGTGCATATTTTAAACCAAAATCTGCAGTATATTTTGTTAATACTTCCTTAGAGTATGCTTCTGTTAAAAATTTAAAATCGTTGTTAACATTTGCCAAACTTTCAAATCTCCAAATGAGATGGGTAATGATGGAATCCAATGATGGAAAAAAAACACAAAAAAACATTGTTTCCTACCCCTATCAGAACTTGCCGGTCTCGTAGTTTTGGTACCACCATCGTGAAATGTAAAACTAACAGACCGAGCTAGCATTTTTTAACATCCTTATAATACTGGTGGTGCCATCGCACATTCAACGATTAAACTATCGTCATATCCGCGTGGCCGTATCCCTGTATAGTCTATATGTTTTGGTGCCCGCCTATACATAGCAGTTCTGTGTGGATGTTTTGCATGTTTTTTTTGTCAAAATTTTATTTATTTTATATATGAAATGAATTTCGTGAGAATCGAGACATATATCAATCGATTCCTGGCACCGGATTAAAATCCTGCAAATATCGGCCGGCAATATAATACTGTCTTCCCGGTGTGGGGAATACATACACACATACATACATACAAGATTAGCGCGTTTAATAGTATAGGAATGTGTTGCATTATACTTGGTTTCCCATCTGGTCGTTGCGTGCAATTTTAATGCACATTTTACATTTTCTAAAAGTTCAGCCCAACGACTGGATGATTTTGAAAAATAATTATAAATTTGTTTTACAGTATTAAAAAAAATTGTCATATCTGTGGAAACCTTTGCAGCATGTACTCACGTTAATTTTATGAATTAGCATCGTACAAATGTAGCTATAGACTTGTCCTTCAATAATCTTACTTGGGCACCTTTCACTTTTCCAGACATGTTGGAACCATTATCATAGCTCTGGCGTCTACTATTTCTGAAAATCCAGACCGTCTTCTTTCAGTTTACTTAAAATTTCTGTGCTAAATCTATCATCTGTTTTTTTTATCGATGTTAATAAATTCAATAAATCTTTCTTGGATGGCATCTCCATGCTCATTATGTTCAAGATAACGTATAATTTCGCACATCTGTTCTCTATTGGAAACGTCAGCAGTTAAATCGAACATAACAAAATAGTATTTTACTTCTTTTATTTTTGTAATAATATTACTTTTCACATGTTTAGATAATATTGAAATAGATTTGTTTTGAATATCTTTAGATAGATATTTATTTCTATGTCCCCCTTCTAAATGATTTTTAAGTATAGGATTATATTTACTAATCAACTCCACCAAATTTAGGAATATTCCACTGTTTGGATTACCATTTTTTTCTTTCGAACCACGAAAGGCTAAATTATTAGTAAGTACAAAACACAATGCGATCTAAAATGACTTTTAATACATGTTTCAATTTCTCTGTTTCATTATTTATAACTTCAAATAATTTTTTATCAATTGTACTTTCCGATTTCAACCTCATTTCCAAATCTTTCCAATTTAGGAAATATTACGATGATCAATAGAGTTTCCGTGTTCTGGAATTCTAGGATTCCAATTCCATTAAATCCTTTTTTTTATCTAATAAAGAATTTATAAAACTAGTTTTTCGGCAAAATAACATGCAGGAAACAAAATATTTTGTCAATATTGCAAGTAAAAAATAAGCCAAGACCTTTCTATGTACTCTCCGTTAGCGAGTATTTTGGTAAACCAGTCAAATGTAAATCTTCTTGTATCTGTTTATTTCGAAAATCTGTTTTATTTTCCTTGGGATGGTCCGCACTGCATTAAATACTCCGGAACGTTATTATTAAGTGGAGGATTATTACTTGGATCGTTTAAATCAAAATTGTAATGTATTTTTTCTTGGTTTTTGTTCCCGATTGTTCCGATTCATCTTGTTGGTTTTCTTCGTTGTCAGTTTCTTGATGTTTTCTCTGCTATCCTTCTTCGTTACAATCTTGCATTTCTTCCTCTTGGTAATCTTCTTGTTGCGTCTTTTGTTGTTCTTCTTGGTTATTCTCTGTTTATTGTTTCTTATTGCAATTTGTTTCATCATCTTCTTCTTTATTGCATTCCGCTGGTTCACCAGAACCTGATTTTTTTTCACTGCGTTCGGGTTGGTTAGTTGTTTTTATTAAAACCGATTTCAGTGCGTCACTCTGTTTGTTCTCTTCTTTTTCCCGCTCAACTCTCTGTTTTCGAAATTCAGAACCAGATTTCTTTTTCAGATCAGACATCTGAAAAGTAATATATTTGTTCATTTGTTTGTTTAATAATCGGACAAAAATTTTAAACAAAAAAATATCGGACATTACTCTAATATTTTCGAATAAATTTAATGTGCTAATAAACACCAAAGATCGTAATCATTATTTTAATATCAATAATATAATAAACCTATTATCGGGGACAAAATTATTGACCCTTTCCAAATTTAATTGAAAATTTGGAAAACCTAATTCTTTAAAAATTTAAGCAAATAGAATGTTGAAGATGTATCATTTCTGCATCGAAACCTGAAGTTACTACTTTTTTGGATGTCTTGCAACTGAAGGGGCAGCACAATGGGCCCATTGGGGTCTCAGTATAGCGGGAAAAACCGCACCCCTCACACCCAGATCCAGATCATTTGCAAAATTGTACGGAACCCTATTTACATTTCGCGAAGACGACGTAAAAGAAAAATTCATAGAAAAACTTTTTTCAATTACTAATAATAAAATACAGTTAAAATATGTTTACTTACCTTTTTAAACTATGTTGAAAAACACAAATTACCTGTACAATAGTTTCAAATGCACTACTATAATATAACTACACACTAAATACAATATCTTGCCGGCACTCTTTTATGTTTAATGTATTTATAAAATTTGTTTGTTTACCATACATTCACAAATTAGTACAGTATTTAAAAAAATTCCAGTTCGATAAACAGCATTTGGGCAGGTAGCTAGGTGCTACCTGCCCAAATGGTTAATTAGTGGTTAATCTTAAAATTTAGCTACCAATCCTAACGTCCAAGGAGGAACATTTTTACAAACATTATATCTAAAGCTGTTAGCTTTTACATTACGTTTTGCGTTTACCCTTCAACAGAAAAACAACGTACACTTCTACGATCTTGTCTTCCTTAACCCACTCCGAGCACTTGACTTGTTTGTGACACCTGGTTTTTCTATACAAAAGTGAAAATGCCTCTTCGCGGTACTGCCAAGTAAAGATAACAACAAAAGAAAAAGAAGAAACTAAATTCTGAAAAGTCGTGTTCTAACATATTGCCCCTTTTTAGACCCCAAGGCGTAAAATATAACAATCTGTTAAAAAATTGTAATCTTTTCAAATTGTTAAATTTAACTTAAAGTTTTAATGTATTTTTTCCAATGCTCTATGTAGTTCTAAAAAAATATTTAAATTATTTCCTTTTTTGTAAATAGACAGCACTGAAGACGAAATAAACCGATTCTGGCTCGGCACCCCCTACCACTTCCGGACAAGTCAAGTCCCGCTCACAGGCGGTGAAGTTATTGGTGACTAGTCTGATCGGATTACTTTTCACTAAATTTAAATTTCTACTGTGCCATACTTCTATATACATATAATTAGATTAAAGATTTATAACAGAAATAATATTAATTCAATATATTATTTTTGTAAGATCTCCCACGCATAAGGTCGAAAATAAAATGAAGGAAGTACTTAAGGCCATCCAGGAAATGAGACAAGAAATGAAAGAGGGGTTTGAGGAAAGTAAAAGACAAAGGGACAATTTAAAGGAAGAGCTGGTAAAAACAAACAAGGAACTGAATATAATAAAAAGTGAAATGAGGTACAAAGAGGAAAAGTGGCACTAAGAAGAGCAGGAACTAAAGGAAACAATAAAGAATATGAGGGAAAGAGTGAGTAACCTAGAAAAAGAAAAAATAACCTCATTATCACGGGCCTCAAACTGGAGGATGCCGATAGCAAAGACACTCCGAAAGAAGCGATAAGTAAATTCTTCAAGATAAATATGGACATGGAAGAGGAAATAAAAGAAGTCCGTAAGATTTGAGAAACGAGAACAATGGTGGAGATGGAGACTTTTGAAGGAAAAATGAGGATATTGAAAAATAAATATAAAGTGAAAGGGATGAGTGGTGAGGCAATATACATTAATAGCGACATGACAAAAAAAGAGCGAGAAATTCAGGAAATCATAAGAAGACTAGGAAAAAACTGATAGAGATGGGTAAGATGATAAAAATAGCACACCAAAAAATATTTTCGGAGGGAAAAGTATGGAAATGGTGCGAAGAGAAGCATAGAATGGTGGAAGAAGTCATGGGCGAGACTAAACCTCCAAAAAACTAATAATGAAAACCGAAACCCAAAAGAGAATCAAAACGACGACTTTGGCAATGGAAAAGGACGATGAAAAGTTAAAGAAAAATTTCAAGATAGTATGTGCAACGTGGAATGTAAGAGGAACTTTCTCAGCAGGAGCACTGAACGAATATGATAAAGGAAATAAAAAATATAATTTAGATATCATGGCT
>JAWQRJ010000620.1:0-19566 GCA_033557515.1 Diorygopyx duplodentatus | reverse complement strand
GTCTTACAGTTTTGGAGATATTACAGCAAATAGCGAAGGATTGTGTTGCCGATAGAGCGCTCCATCCCCCGAAAACGGGCGATTCCGCAGCTAAAAAGGTTACCGTTGTTCTTACACCACATCAGTCTATAAACCCACCAAGTTTCATTTAAATCGGTGAGACACACTTGCCTGTGTTCGCTTGTAAGTGCGATAGCTTTGCGAATTAATGTAATCTGAGAAATGGAACCATCCCTCATCCGTAATTTTTTTTTTAATGAAAACTTCTTTTTTGCTCAGGTTCTCATTAAACCAATGGCAGTACTGAAGACCTTCTGAACTCTTCTGTACTCGGATGCGCAAATTTTGAAAGATGACATGCGCATCATATGCGACTTCGCTAAAGGAGCAAAAGGCGATATATTCCTTAGAATACGTGGCCGCAAAGAATCGAGAACGACATCGCAGACCCCAATCCTGATAGACCGAGCGATAGAGTCGTCAGTCGTCAGTCGCCAACTCGTCATCTCGTCAGTCCACAACAAACTGAGGAGTGGAAATTTCCAAAGGTGATTTTCCCCAAACTGAATTCATTTGCAGCAGCAGAGCAACGACGGATCGTCCGTCGTTGCTCTGCCACTGCGACTTTCACTGACCAAATTCGGTCACCATGTTGAATTACAATATTTCAATTTCAGTTGTTGATATGAATGTAACCATCTCGATTTCTTGCATTCTCCTTTTGCCTTTGAGGTATTTGCTTTGCCCATAAGTTTCGCCCGAAGTTTTGATTTTCTTCTTCCTGCATTGAATCGGATGTGTTGCGCACTATATAATATTCGACGCATTTCCTCCCGTTCTTCCATTTTGGATTAATCGGATTCGTAGTAGTTCCTCCTAGTTGCCCAGCCCTGAATTTCGCTTTGTTTACATTTAGCAAAATGTTCCGCAGTTTCTATTGTTCAAAGTTGGATTCATTACTACCGCGCGGCTTAAAAAAGAAACCTTCGCGATCGGTAATTTACGTAGTGGAAGTAAAAGCATTGACTGCGATCAGGTCCGATGTATAGGCACGAGGCGGCGTGGAATGGGAAGAGCAGGGACGAGCGTGGCGGAGCAGTCCGTACCAGCAGCGAGCTCCTCATCCTCCCCTTCGCGGTCCACGGTGGATGCGGCGCCCACACGCGCGCCCGTATGTGTGTGTGTGTACAAAGAGAGGCTTTGTCGGTGTGGGTACGTTCGTATATGGTACGGGGGCAGCAGCGGCAGCAGCGAGAGACCGGCCATTAATACGGCCGATATTGAATGATGTATCATTGCGCCATAAAAAGCCAGGAAATGTGATATGGGAGAGCGAGCTGCATACACTACAGAAACTAAATTACTGGATTTTTCGAAATGAAAAATAACAAATAGCCCGGCTTACTCCCCCCTCGGCCTCACACCCCCGCGGGCAACGGCGTCGCCCGTACACCTCCGCCCTCCCTTCCCTGATGGGATGATGGCCATAATTTATATGCCCGGCGCTCGCACGTACATGCTCCGGCGATGAACATTTATTTTCATTTTTATTATCAGGAGATTAAAATTGTTGCTGCTGCAGTACAACGACGCGAGTCATTTGAATATATTCGGAGGATTTCGGGGTTGGCGCGCAGCGGCGTCCACCCCCGCGTGCACATCCCCGTCCCCCTCCCAGCGCCGAACCTCTTTTTTTGTTTTTTTCGCCTTTTTCAGAGAGGGCCGCGAACGCGCCGCTCTGCGCGTCGGACTTTCGCCCGTTTTCGTCCGGCTTTTGACAGAGTCGACACCGCCGCGCCCCCTACCGCCTTTCAGGTGAAGCGTGACCCGCAATTGGCAGCGATGAACGGCCGTCGCCCCCTCCCCTCCGCGCACCACTCTCGTCCGCAGCGGCCGGTCGGACGGCAACTTGAAAAAAGTCTATTTCGCTCTGTTTTATTTCGATTGATTTGATCGATGTGCTTTCGCTCATATTCGTACGGAATTGACGACAAACCGTTACTGGCAGAATATTAGGCCGCGGAGTAGGTGTTGTATATATTTTAGGTTTTTTTTTTGGGTTCTGTTGTATTGTTCCAAATTACTTGATGGAAAGATGTTGGTTTACAAATCAAAAATAATCAAAAAGGCTTTTTTGGACAGACTATCCTACGGTTTTTTCAATGCCTTTTCATGGAAATGTGTTTTCAGTGTTTTAAATTTCACTCAAAACCCGGTTCTAAAAACTATGATGTTTGATAAAAACATACATACGGTTTCTATAGAGTTTCTCATTACTACTAGAGCAGATTCTAACCTGTCCTATTAAAACTTGAGTTGTTTATTTTCACTTGTTCTGACGGTTTCGAACTTTCGAACTCTCTACAGATAAATCGGCAACAATTCAAAAAAAATTTTTGCTTAAAACTACAAACATGCACACGTATATTTGAAATACAACAAATCAGAATAATTTCTATGTTAAGAAAAGCCACACAACTAGACATAATTCCAGCAATTAGCAGCATATAAGAAATATAAGACTATGCAAAACATAGTCTTGAGCGCCATCTTCCGGAGAATGTCCACAGTTTCTTTTCACCTAAAATAAAGCATTATACCTAGTACAGTTTTTAACACGTTTTAAATTGGTTTTTCCGCACTGGAAATTTTAACATGGGAAGGGAAAGCGTAAACATGCTGCGCTACAGAGGCTCGAAATCGAGTAAAATTCAACAGCTGAACTTTTTCCCTAAGGTACAAGAAAGTTTTAAGCAAAAATCGTCTGTAGGCGGCACACGTAAGTTAAAAAAAATCTGCACGAGAAATAAATATTTTCAATCATTAAACAGCTTCAGTAGTCAGTTTTCTGCTGACCTTTTAATTGATTTGTTTTTGTCACGCTTACTCTAGTCGAGCATAGCAAAGGCGTGCAATCACATGTACAGGATCTGTTGAGGAAAATTTATACGATAATTTTCCTCAATAGATGAAATCTGTACATTTAATGTTAATTTTAGAGATAAATATAAAAGAAGTATTAACCACCACAACATATCACCAAAACATCATATATAATTCTAACATAGAAGGTAATAACAACACAACACAATTAATTAATAAATTTATGACAGAAATACAAAATAAATTTGAAATATTAACATTTAACAACAAACGTGAAAAACGAGACTTAAAAATTGTAGCAGTTCGAAATTATTTCAAGTATACGGTGCTGCCATCTGTATGTGGCTTTGTGCACTCTGGTACGTCATCTTGACAGGGTATATATTGTTAATTACAACCGGATAAAACAAAAGCAAAACAGAAAAATAAAGTTACTAGTTTTCACTAACTGTTTGTAAAATAGTGAAAATGTACTTAAAAGAAGAGCAAAGTACCTAATTGAACATGCATCTCCATCAAAAAGTAAAAGCAGACTAAAAAGTCATAACAGTCATAAACGAAAATCATAAACGAAACAGTTTAAAAATATCGTACACACTAAAAGGCCGAATATGATGATATGACATATTTCATGTAAATTTATTATTTTATTGTAATTGATTTTGTGACCGGTTTGTATAGAATGTTTAAACAATTAAAATGTGGTCAAGTGTGTATAGGCGTTCTAGTTTTAAATGTATGTCTATTTGTAATCTGCTAGCATCTTAATAACTGTCAATCTTAATGTTTTAGTTATTTGATTTGTGATTCCTGTAATGTGGCTGTTTTGTATTATGGCAGAGCATTACTGAGTAAGCTGAGCTTTTTGTGATTATAAGCTCACTTTTGATTTGACTCGTTCTCTTCTACTTGTAGCCGCGAAGAAGTTGAAAACTATCGCCGTCTTTGTTTGCTTTTAGGACCAATATCTCTAACCTCAGACTCTACAGAACTCTATAGAACTTCTCTTTGCTTTATAGAACTGACTTTGTATCTCGTAGCTAAAATTTTCACACGCCATTTTAATAACCCTAATAACCCCGAAGAAGTAAATTAAGATGATCGATAGAACGATCATCTTAATTTACTTCTTCGACACATCCTCACAAATAATTACATACATTTTAACAACCAATTTTACAGTAATAGTGAAGGTTTACCTATGGGCATGTTTTATTCGGCATGTTGGGAAAAATTTCATAATGAACTCTTCCAACCTCTTCAAGAAAAACGTAATCATATGGGTACAGGACGTCGACGATGTTTAAATAAAATACACAGCAAACTTACATAAAGATACTTTAGAAATTGAACAGAACGAACAAATACATTTTCTTGACCTCAATATTGCTAACATAAATAACATTCCCTCCTGTGACATATACGGAAAACCGACAATTATTTTTTCAATTATTCCTTTCAACTATTTCCACCATTATTCCCATCAACAGCCGTTTTTCGCTCTTTTATACGCCGCGCCTTTACCTATCCTTTATCTTCCATTGCTCGCAAAAAAGAAATTACTTACATAATGCCCATCGCAGTCAACAATGGTTTTGATAAAAGCATAATAAATAAAATAATATCCATACGTTTAATTAGAAATTATCGTTTATATAATAAAAGTATAATTTACATTTCCACTACTGTTCCTTCCAACCATGACAATACAACCAGTTACTAATTTCAACAATCCATAAATTTTGACAACACTAATTTAAAAGCCAAATATATAGAACAGAAATTTAATAATTCCAGCTTACAAGGCCAATAAAAAGCTTTTTAACATGCTATCAAACTTCCACCCTAGAAAAAGGTGGGATATATAACGTTAATTGTAATAGTTGCCAGGGAATATACATAGGGCAGACAAGACGAAAACTTGGTAAACGAAAAGAACACAATTCTAAAATAAATTCCACATTTAAATTGTTTAAACATTCTACACAAACTGGTCACAAAATCAATTACAATTATATAAAATTTTTACTTGAAATATGCTCATATTGCGCATATGTTATTTCGTCACGTTTTATAAGAACTAGTTTTATTTCTCCTTAAATTTTCCTTCATTATTCGGCCTTTTAGTATACACCCTATTTACAAACAGTTTTGTTTATGATTTTTGTTTATGACTGTTTTAATTTGCTTTTACTTTTTAACTTTTTGATGAAGATGCATGTTCAATTAATTTGCTCTTCTTTTAAGTAGATTTTCACTATTTATTTTTCTGTTTTAGATTTTGTAGGTAATCTCCTTTTGTAGATTAAGGTTGAAGATGGTCCGTTGAGACTGAAACTAGTAGCTTAGTACATATAAAAATTATTAAAGCAAATAAAAAGAAGTTAAAATTCGATTCATCTCCTTAAATTAAAAAAATTTATATATTTCTCGAACCTAAAAGCGAAATATGTAACAGTTGTGTAACAAATGTGTGTAACAAAGCATAAGCGAAATTTTAGCAATATTTACAAGTTTATGTAAACTTCGTGATATTTTTCCTTCTACAAGTTGAAAATTTCCATTAAAAAGAAACATTTAATTTTTTTAAAATCATTTTACGAAAAGAATTGAAACTACTTTGAAGTAATACAATTGAAAATAACTTCATATAACCAAAGCGAGATATTAGATATTTTGAAACAATATAAACGTTTCTTCAGATTTCAGCTAACGTCTTCCGGTTAACGGTTTGAAAGTGCGTAGGCGTATCATACATAACCTATGATTTAAACGAACTTTACATACTAGTTCTGAATATCATCCCTAAAATTGGAAGAAGTAATGTAAATTATGTATTTTATAACTATAACTATTTTTAAAAGGATCTTTAGCGGGAAAAAGATTACTTTGTTGGGTTCACACCCAATGGAAAGGAACATAGAGAAGAGAAGTCGTACTACTTGGAGAAAAAAATTCGTTCTTAAAATAAATATGGACTTTCTTTATCTAATTGATAAAATAAAAAAATAAACTTGGAATACAAAATTATTTTATAAATATGTACATCAGAATATGATGATGATTATACAAGTTTTTTTTCCGAAAATATAGGTATTTTAAATTTCTGCATTTATGACAACAATTTACTGAACTAGATCAATTACAAACTTCCATCATGTTAGTTTGTATAATTATTTATTAAGTAGCTACAGAAGTTTAGAAAAGTCGATGGTTTGCAAATTAGAGGTGAAATAGTTATAATAAATTACCCGTATAAATGAAATGAAAGGAATTGTGTTTAGCATTTCGCTTGGTACATCTGTTTTTCGCAGGAATCCAAACGCTTCATAGTCTCAAATCTTGCTCAGAAATGGGATAGCGTAATTAATTCAGTAATTTCTCAAAATCAGTGGGCGTGTACAATTTTTGTACTGCTTAATGAGCAGTATAAAAATTTTACAAGCTCTGGAACTTCAAAAAGAGCTGTAATTTTTAGTTTTATTTTGGCAGCAACCACAAAAAAATGTAGGTTTGTAGCCTACCTTACGACACATATTGACTTATTCCGACTGGGTGCGCGATATCCTAAAAGATGTTCCTCTTGTCAAAAAGGGTTAAAATAGCAATGTGTTGAAAAAGGAATGTCCGTATATTAGTATATTTTTCCTGGTTGTTCTATAAAAATGTGAATGTTCTGTCCTATTCAAATTTTCTTCGTAAGTGTTTAGTATTTCTTCCTGCAGGCCTACACAGATATTGAAACTTTCCTTCACCCATTGTCATTCTCAGCTAATCAAACATCAACAGTTAGAATCTCAGCTAACCGAACATTTAGATCGTCAATGATATTATCTTTTACAATTCTTCCAGTTTCGTGCTGAAAGTAAGATGTCTGTGGTTGGCCGAAAATAGTCTTATTAATCCTAAAATCTTCAAAGTTGTCGCACAGTCTGAGCTTAAGATACTAAATTTGGGCTTATCTTGTCTCAACTGATTATGTCTCCGTTTTGTCTTTACAAAACGAATTTTTGAAGATAAAAGTGTTTTCTTGTATATGTTAACAACATATTAAATTGGGAGTGATTTCTATATATTCTGAAACGTTACTTTAGGGATAAGGGTTTACTTGAGTGCGAAACCTATTAGAAAGAAAGTGCTTTGTTGCTAGCACAAATTTCTTTAAAAATATATTATTACGTCAAATTTTAATAATCCTAATTTTTTTCAATGATGAGCACGTGTATCATTAATACAGGGACGTTTGAAAAAGTAACGTTGCCGCATACGTTCCCTGGACTAGAGCACCTCTTTCTACGCCACTACAACGTTCATTTGAACAAAGCGTACGCCTCTTCACATGGAGTGTGACCCGCAGCTATTCCAGAATAATACCAGTGCAAACCGAAGCGGTACCCACCTACGGAACAGCAATGTATCTCTGTGGATTTCTCTCTCACCCCCAATCTATGTACCCCTACCCGATGATACTCTATCCAGAAGTTATGCACTGATTTTCAAATGCATAGACAGATTGAGAGATCGATTATATTTTATTCAACAATTAAATTCAGTTTCGTCAACTGACATTCTAGATGCATTTTTTAAAGAGTTCCAATGTTCCTAAGTACAAAAAATTAAGGAACTACAATTTTTCTGAATTTTAATGTAAAGTGCGTTTCACTAATGAGACATGAACATGAACAAACATTTTTCTGAAATGTGTGGACTGATATCATTGAGGATTACTTAATTGGCCTCTTTTTACTGTGGTATTACATTGAATATTGGACATCAGTTGGACCTGATTCATGCACGATGGAGCGCCAGCTCACTTCATTCTGGTAAACCTGATTACTTTGATGTCTTATTAGGAATTGAAATCCGCTAAGCTTTATGTGGCGGATTTTCTTCGATGATCGATCCGTAGCACTTGTTCCTTATATCCTTCTGATTGCGCCAGTTAAGTTTTGACTTTTCATTCAATCAAATTGGCATCTTGTATCTTGTGAATACCACTGAAACTCTTTTTCCGGTTGCTCACGTTTGTGTGTGTGTGAGTGCACGCGTTCAAGGTCGGAGCTGGACCCTCCAAACCGAGGGTTACCGCACATCGCACAATAAAGCACCGCCAGCTTTGTGTTCTCCGCGTATAGCGGCCGTAGGGCGGTGGAGGCGCCCTTTTCGGGGTAATGTATGCCGACGTCAAGCGGTCAAATTGTCTGGTTTTGTTCTGCTTATTTTTCGAATGCGGAATCAAAAGGGGCGCGTCCCGCTCAGGCGGCGGCGGCCTGCGGCGGCGGCGGCGTCGACCGTGCTAGCGTCGGCGGGGTGTGGGCGCGTCGCTTATCAATCCCTCCTCATTATTCAACGGTGTATGGCCGGAGCCGGTGTCCCGATGCGGTGCCGCTCGAAAGCGGAAGCTGCGCGCCGTGAAATATGAACCTACAAAATGGACGGACAAAAGCGCGTATATTTATTAGCTGATTTGTGCGGAACGCCGCCGCCGCCGGGGCCATCGTAATCTGTTTCGGCGGACATCAGGATACGTGGAGTTTAAAAAATTCGATGTCGGGCGTCTATTTCGAGAGCCACAGTAAAGTGGTTCACGTTTCCACGTCACCATTTCCATGTAACCACCATACGTGTGCCACAGTACGATGGTATACCATGGCACTAATTTTTCCTTGGAAAGAAAATGAGAGTGCCTAAGGATATTTTCAAACAGCTGCAGTACTGAGTATTTGTAAATTCCGACGTCCCACGTAACCGCAAGTGTAGGCAACTAAACACACAAAGTTCTACTGAACTGATCGACTGATATGATTTCGTCCAAAGTCTCTATCTAAAAATATCTAATCGTTTCGCAACGCGATGGAGTTACTGCAAATTTTCGTAGTGTGACACCAGAGGAGCTAATATTTTGTTCGTCTTATCCCGCAATGACAATGAAATTTTTACGAAGTCAATGCAAAATTTGTAACGCTTTAAGATTCTTCTTAATGATATGTAACTGATACGTAGAGTTGGGTCGGTCAGTGAGTGCGTGGACGGTGTGGGCGTTAACGGGACAGGTCAAGTTAATGACGTATTTCCAGATGTGGTGGAGGGGGAACCCTATATCTCTATTGCGGTTATTCGGGTATTTATGCATTTCTATTGCTTCTAGGATTTCTCTAGGATAATAGTTGAATTCACGAGCTATGATTTTGGTTTGATTAAAAAGAACTTTGTGTCCTGTTTCAAGTCTATGCTCAGCAAGTGCAGATCCAGCTATACATTTCAACGTAGTGCAGCGTTAGTGCTCAGCTACACGCGCGCTGACAGGTCGTTTCGTTTCACCGATATATACATTTCCGCACGAAGAAGGAACACGGTACACGTCGCTGGATTGCAGTGGCAAAGGAGGATCTTTGAGTGAGATTAGGTAACTGGATAACTTGGATAAAGGAATCGGGTTATGGTTCTTTGGATATTTTGGACAGGATAGTTGTTTCGTGTTAAGATATTGGTGAAGTGGTAGCTCATATTTTAATGATGTAAGATCCGAGATAAGGAATGCTCGTTGGACCAGCGTGTTGATAACAGCTTGCTTTTGAGCTGGGTGATGGTGGGAGCGGAAGTTCAGGTAGCGGTGTGTGTGACTAGGCTTTCGGTAAACAGTGTGACCTATTTCACCATTGGGTAAACGGGATACTAGAACATCGAGGAAGGTAAACGACCTTCCCTTTCTACCTCCATGGTTAAATGGATGTCTGGGTGTTGGGCGTTTAGGAAAGTAAGGCAATCGTTTAAGGAGTCCCCCCTCGTGTGATCAAATGACGAAGGTGAAGGGATTGCTGTTCAAAAGCTGCCATAAAAATGTTAGCGACGACAGGGGAAAGAATTGCCACGGAATTGGAAATAGGTAGAGGTAAGGCATACACTAACCATATTAGCTAGGTCATTGAGTTGGTTATCGGCATGTAGTATTTGTTGGATAATGGTGACTGAGTCGGGAATAGGAACTTTGGTGAACAGAGATTCAACGTCAAAACTAATGGGAAGGTCACTGTCGTCCAATAGGTCTGAGTGCGCCATTGTGGATTTTAGGAAGACCATACAGTTTAGGGGATTTGGAGTTGTGAATCCTAAGTCTAAATCACAAATGTCATTTTTTTAGGTTCCATAAACAGTTAGCAATAGATCACTCAACCATCAAAACCCAAATCAGAGAAAAATTAGGAAAAATAATCCAACCAAATCCTTGTCACAGAGCTAAATCCAATAAATAAATTTAAGGCTATCAACTCATGGGTTCTTCTAACTATCAGTTACTCTTTCTGATTAATCAAATGGGGCACCATAGATTTAGAAGATATAAACATGTTTGTAAGAACAAATGTAACAAAATTCCGCATGCACCATCTAAAATGTTGTGTAGGTAGATTGTATATGCTCAGAAACACCCATTGATTTAAGAAACACCAACATAATTACCAAATCACACATTAATACATCGACCATACATTGAACAATTTTAGAATACGTGCCACTAAAATTAAACAATTATAAATATAATCCAAACACAATCACCGACAACACAAGAAAAAATCGATATCAAAATTCACCCACGGGAGGCACATAAAAGAACAAAATTAAACTGATAAAAAAGATTCAGATTAATCAACCTAAAAAGTGGAACAATTGAACACGTAACATCATGTTGTTACTACTTCTAAAAAATTAGAGGCCACCACCCTATTTCTAAATGGTTGCACCCATGGTCGGAAATAAGTACAATATATATTGAATACGACTAATGTACACTGTACAACATTATACCTAAAAGGAAAAAAAATAAATTATTAAATAAATTTAAAAAAATTAACCAGTATAAAAATAATAAATAAATAAACAAATCTGCATATAAAATAAAAGTTAGTTTAATTATTTAAGAAGAAATTATTCAGTAACCAACACTGCCCCACAGTAGAGTCCGCCCCATGAGTCCTCTATTGTGATAGTCTGAGAGAGCAGTTACGCAGAAAATTGCGGGTGTGTAGCGGGACAAACATATTTACAAAGATATAACATGGTAGCCAACAAAATACACAGTACAACAATATAAGTTACTAGACGAAAATATTTTAGCAAACGAAACATGATTTTTTTGTGATAAAACAATACGCCAATGCCAATACAGGTCAATAGACCTGATATATTGCGAAATTCAAAAGAAGGTTGTTTTTATCGACGTAACAATACCCTTATGCCATAATCTAGAGATCAGTGGAATGAATAAAATTGACATCATTTCTGTTACAGGGTTGATTAACAAACATTTAAACGTCTATATTGCAACTTTGGGAACAGTATTTAATCCCAAAACTGCAAAGAATCACAATCCCCGCAACGTGTCGCGCAGTTTATTATATGATAGACAATTTATAAATTTTGGTGAAACACCAACCCAATTGAATTAATAACCGAGGGACTGCACATTCCAAATTAAAACACAACACTCCATTTCTAAATCTTATGCATCGATTATAGATGCAATATGTATTAAAGACCAGCAAAGTACACTACAATACAATGTTATAACTAAAATAATTAATGCACAAAAAATGAAGAAGAATACAAAATATACAAACCGTGTAATGAATTATCTAAACAATAATTCATTACAAAACACACACAATTACACATAAAATAAAACTAGTATAATTATCCATTTTATTTACTATTATAAGTCAGAAGACCGTGTTCAGCAATCAGCACTGCCCCACAGTAGAGTCCGCCTCCTGGGCCTTCTATTGTGATCTATCACGCCAAACGCTTGGTTAAACCAACACATCTCTGGGCCTGAGAGGGCAGTTGCGCAAATCACTGAGGTATGTGGCGGAAAGGCTGCAAAATATTACTGTTTTTTTATTATTAGGTTTTGTTCTTAATTCTCATTTTATTTGTAAATTAATAAATAGTCTGATTATGTATAGTATACTGTATATTATATTAAGTATTAACAAAAATAATTAATAAGAAACTTTAAACTACAACTTGGTCCCCAGAGATGCTCAAAGTCATCTGCGTTCCATGCAGTAAAAAACACGTCCCAGCTCATTTTTGTTGAGTTGTTACTTATTTCTGGCTACCCACGGCATCGCATACATTGATTGTGATCTCACTGACCTAATTGTTGAACACTTACTCGTTGAACAGAGAAGACTGTACATACAGTTGTTTTTCAAAGTTGTGTTGTTTTATTGCCCGTAGAATATCGCTAGCAGCATTTTCAGTTAAAACTTAGTTTTGTCTACAACTGTCCATATTGCATGTTTTTAAATGCTAAATTTTGTAATTGCTAAATATTTAAGAGGACCGCGAATTGTGTATAAGACTAGCATTTTTTTTTTCATTTTTCACCACTTTCTCGAATTCTAGGCACACATTTCCATATTCCATCCTCAACAAGATCAGTATGGAGTAAAACCCTTAAAATTTTGCAAACATTTTGTTGACCAGCCGTTTTGTTGCTCTAGTAAAGCTCAAGCCAGCTATGACGAACGGGTTGCCTCATGCTTGAGTACCAGCAACGCCTTGAGAACGGCTTATGAATACGAGCATAAGGGTCTTACTGGAGTTTTCAAAAAATAACATTTACCTCCGTGCAGATAAAGCAAATGCGTTAGCACGTCGCACATGAACGATTAGGCCATTTCTAAAAATCAAAAAGAAAACTGGGTCATAGAGAAATTTGAAAGACGCCAGAGTTTACTTAATAATATGCGATGGTAAATTAAGTTAATTTGCTTTAGAGAAGTCCAAAAGGGAGACATTTTCCGAAAGTATAACTCAAAAAATCAAGATCTGGGTGATGCCGTTTTCTACATAAGATAAGACACTTACCTTAGCTCAGTGAAATGTACACAACATTGCATAACGTCAAAAGTTCAAAGCATCATTTAACTGATAATTTTCCAGACGGTGGAACACTGGTAGAAGGGACCAGGGCTCCTGGTAGATAGGGGCAGCGGTGTACGGGGGTTGGAAAGGGCAATGGTGGCGGACCAGTACGAGTGCAGGAGGGCGAAAATACATTCAAATTATATCGGCTACATATATCACGTCCATTATCAGGTAAATCAGCGGTATAGCATGAATGTCCCGGACAGTATATCCTGCTGCACGTATGAGTCGGTGGAACTGGGCCGGGTAAGACTGAATTATGCGCCATGTTTAATGTTTATTAGGTTGCTGCGAATGACGGAGCCGCAATTAACGGCGCTCCGTGACGTGCATAATAAATACGTTTAACTAATTTATTAACAAATAGCTGAACGGCGCAATTTCGCCAACTTAGGAACAATAATACCGGGGCCACCGAAGCTGTAGGCAACGTGCGGCGCCGCCAGCAGCCGGGCGTGCTTTTCAGGAACTAGGTGAGTTACGGGGTCCGCCGCCATCCCGCGCGGCGCCACCGTCTCAATGTTGTTACCATTGTCGCTGCGATATTCATAAACGACGCAAACGGTAGCTTACAATCGGAACGGGATTAAGTGTGCCAATCTGAACTTTGCAAATATGACACTTTGACGTTAACAACTGCACTAACGCGTTCCGAAATTTACGTTGAAGGTGTAGTTAATACGATCTAATTTGTTCAACGAGTATTCGTAATCGTATAATGCAACAGTGAACAGTTTATCATTAATTGAGTTTTTTTTCAGTTTTCATGAAAACACACTGCCCATCAACAGTGCGTGTAAAATTAAATATTCAATAAAGCGTGGAAAAAAGAAACAATGTCAATGGAATTTAGTCTTGCTAATATATAAATAAAAAAGGAGACCAAACTGACCAAACAAATTATAGAGCAATATGCCTCTCCACAGTCAGATGTAAAGTATGCACAAGGATAATAAAAGTTTAAGGAGAAATGTTGACATCACGCCAACTATAGGATAGTATACGCAGTATTTATGACAGTGATCACAGGATATCTAATAGAAAGAATGATAGAAGAATATGAACCACTGTACTTCAGATCCCAAGTTTTTATTTGATATGATAAGAAGACATATAATATGGACAATCCGAAAAAATTAAATGTATAAATCAGAATGATAAAAAAGTATATAAACAATGTTGTAGCACGGATTCAAGCAAATGGCCCAAGATCAGAACAGTTTGAGCTGAACAAAGGCGAAAATTAGCTCTACTGTTTAATGTAGTATTGAACAGATTAATTAAACTGAGTAGGTGTGGATCACTCACCCGACTTTTTCTCACCTCAATTTTAATTCAACTCCTTTGGAAGGAATATACTCCTTTTCCCTAGGAGGGTAACATAACAAATTGGAACCACACTTATACCATCTCGCTATTCCGACTATTGGAAAAGAAGGGGAAGTATGGATTCTATATCAACGAGCAATAAGGTGATGAGGTAGAGCTTTTGACATAGGAGTAATAACTTGGAACCACCCTTATACCATCCCACTATTTAGACTACTGGAGGATAATGTGGAGGAGTATGAATCGTATATCAACAACCTTCACTATCAGGAGTGAGGGAATGAATTTGAATCATTCTGTATGGTACTTTTTTAAAACAATTTTTGCCGATTACAACCCCACTGATACTTTCTTTCCATTTCTTTTGCAATTTTGGAATTTCTTTTTTTTTAGGTATGGATATATTAGAATCACCACTTTCGCCAGGGTTTAGAATCTCACTTCACATCTTTATGAGAGAAAAGTGACTACGACGACGACAGCTAAACAGCTGAATACAATTTGGGGTCCCTCATACCTCTCATACTCACCCTTATACCTCAATGAAAATCTACGTATTGCTTTCATTACGTCCAACATTTTGATAATGAGATTTTGATATATCTGGGAGAATTAGGTTATTCTAAGGGTAATGATGCCATTTTTGGAAGTCGATTCATTCATCTTTCTATCTGTTTCTTCAAATTAGGCAGAATCCACAGAAATAATCGATTATGAGGAAACTAAAAAATAGAAAGGTGGGCCGGTATGGACATGCCAATAAAATGAATCCATGAATAAATTAGTAGGAAAGGTATTAGAATCAGGGAGGAAAAGTGTAAGAACTTGAAGGACTTGATGTGGATGATAGAATTAAAAATAGAAAGAAATAGAAGAACTGCATAAAAGAATCTTGCAAAAAGGGGTATGAGAAGAGGCAAACATTGAAAATTACTTATTTTGTGCTTTGTACTGAATGCAAATTAAAGATTAACGTTTATCAAAAGTAACGGTAATATGCGATAATTGTTAATAATTGTTGAAAAATTATTTTACCGCTACATTTAAAAATTCATGACATCAATGATTATAATTTTCCAACTATGGACGTTTATATCATAAACATTTAGAATTCTTGTGCACTAAGTATACCACGAAAAGGGTAAAATGGGAAATGTATTTTTCGCACTTAACCCATTACTGTCCGTTACGCATTTCTTGTTTAAAATCCGGTAGCCGTTGACGTAGTAATACGTCATTTTTTATTCGAAATCCGGTAGCCGTTGACGTAGTACTACATCATTTTTTGTTTGAAAACTAGTCGCCGTTGACGTAGTAATACTTTTTTTTCGATTGTCGACGTCAAAGTCAGTTTACAACAAATAAGTTTAGTTAAATAACAAAGTTTGGTTAAATTTTGCGATAATTAATGAATTAATTGTTTTATTAACTTGAAAGTGAAAGCGATGATTCAGACCTCCCAATGAATATAAAAAGAATTTTTTTTAAGTATATCTGAGTAGCGATTCCAATGATATAGAGTTAGAAAACGAACAAAATTATTCAACTATACATTGGTCCCAGAATGATATTGATATTAATATAAATTTCTTTTTAGGAAATGATGGTGTTAAAGTGTTTCCAAGAAATTCAGAAAATATTTCAGAAGTGGTGGATTTGTTTATTGGCGAGGTTTTTTTGAATTATTAGTAACAGAAACATATATCATATGTAAAATATGCACATATATAAATGTGTAAAAACACTAAACAATGGGATACAACAATATCCGAAGTGAAGCATTTTTTTTGGGTTTGAATATTTTAATGGAACAATTGAGGAAAAATGGTATAACGATTGCTGATCTACAGATCCACACATTGAAACATCAATTTTTGATAAAGTCATGACCCGAAGTAGATTCAGACAAATACCATAATCCTTACATTTTTCTGATAATGATAAAATGTCAGAAAACGCAAGTCGACTTTTCAAAATAGAATCAATAATACAATATTTCTTAAATAAATTTGATAAAGTTTATAAACCGAAACAAAATCTTTCATTGAACGAAGCAATGATACCTTACAGTGGGTTAATCCAGCTAAAAGGTCTTCATTTATATTGTAAACAGCTCTTATTGCAGTGATTAATTTATATTTTAATGCCTTCTTTCCCTTTAATTTTAGTTAGCATTAGTTTTCCCAAAAATATTGCTAATCTTAGAGGTTAACGTTATTGACCTATAATTTCCAAATTATACACGACTTTCCTTTTTATACATATATTGGAATAACTAATGAGCCTTTGAGTTCTGAAACTTTCAAATATTTTATCACATCACTAGTAAATTTTAAGAGTTTCGCTGGTATTTTGTCTTACCCCCTATTACTAATTTTTTCAGGGACAAAACCATCTTTTTTATTTCATCTGGAGTTGCCGGGTACCGGCAGTGATATGACTTTATTGGATTTACTTATACATATCGTAAATGGACATTTGTAGTGGTTACTGGAAAGTTGTTAGATTTTAATATAATATAATATATTTGTTAAAGTCGTTTAAGATATCTACATCGGTTGTTTAGATTTATGAAGTATTCCATTTTGGGCTCTTGCTCACTACTACTTTTGTTGCTAACATGTAACTCTTTTTGCAAATGCCCGGTATGTTTCAAAACACTTTTACTTTGTGCATCTTTCGATCTTCTGCAATCATTTACGATATCTACACTTTTGTTTAGATTTTCGAAGTCTTCTGTTTTGAGCTTTTACTCACTACTACTTTTCTTGCTAAGGTTTGTGATACTCTTTTTGCAAATGCTCAGTATGTTCCAAAACACTTTTATTTTGTGAATCTTTCGATCTTCCGTAGTCTTTTAAGATATCTACACCACTTTTGTTTAGATTTTTGAAATCTTCTATTTTGAGCTTTTGCTCACTACTACTTTTGTTGCTAACGTGTGTGGTACTCTTTTTGCAAATGCCCAGTATATTTCAAAACACTTTTATTTTGTGTATCTTTCGATCTTCCGCAGTCTTTTAAGATATCTACACTATTTTTGTTTAGATTTTTGAAATCTTCTATTTTGAGCTTTTGCACACTACTACTTTTGTTGCTAACGTGTGTGATTTTGCAACTGCCCAGTATGTTTCAAAACATTTTTATTTTGTGTATCTTCCGATCTTCCGCAGCCTTTTAATGGCCGCGATGAAAAGATCCCCATTACCGATGATGAGAAATACTATCCTTGGCTTTAGTAAACATGGGCATTTGGTTTTCACATTCTTATAACAATGTTTTTTCTGTATCGAGACTTTTCTGAGGTGTAATTACAATGTGTGTGTGAAGCCAAAAATCCTGCGAATATTTGGTAACGTATTTCTCTATTTCTGGTTGGTGACGTAGAACACGTTTTCAAGAAATCCATTTCCGTAAAATGTTCTTTTATTGATATCCTACAAGTCCAAAAAATACAAAAACATTAAAAGTGAAACAAAAATTCTGTTGTCGGCTTACGTCGTAGAACACTTTCATGATGTATATTCACAGTGATTTTACTGTTTAATTACTTTATTCGGAAATTAATCATCGGTGCGAGCTATGGTTTCTATTTTAAACACTTTTCACCTCAAACAAATAATTTCCGCCCCCACCCGTATCACAGACGACTCACACTCTTTGCTGGATTGGATTGTGATACCTAGTGATATGAATATTTTAAAGAGTCGGTTTTGAATCATCATTTTTGAATACAGTCTTGATTCGGATAAGGCGTAATGCGGTCCCTCCTCGTACTATATGGTCTCGTAATTGTGATTTGCGCTCCAATCGGTGGAATCAGATATTAGATTACGACCATTGATGAGAAAATTAACTCTCTTAGCTTTTGTCAGTGCTTTTTCATTTTCATGCACCCTTGGCTGCTAAAACTTCAAATAAGCGTGCACGACAGCCGTTGCTAACTCAGGGAATTAAAAAAATTATCTCAGTTAAAAATTCCATATTCAAAAAATTCAAATCCACCGGATTGGTTATTCATTGGGAGGAATATAAGGATATGCGTAACTTTACAACGTCTGCTGTGCAGAGAGAAAAACTGTGCTATCCACTTTTGTTGCCTTTTATCACGCATATAATAAATCTTTGCATTCAAAATTCTGTATTTTTAACTGATTGGTAAATGGGCAATTCCTAAGTCATGAAGTTGTGTTGTATATAAAAATTTGTGCCCAATCACTATTTTACCTGTTATGTCCAAAATATTAGAAAAAAAATTAGAGAAATAGAGAAATTGTACTCTTCTGACGTATATTTTACTTCCATTTGCGACCCTGCACGTTTTGTTAGTCTTGAACTACCATCTTCAGGGATTATCTACAGAAGTTGATATTTGCCAATCATTTATTGTAATCGCCAATCATAATTAGAAAGTACATATTTATTATAAAACTATAAAAGGTAACTTGTCTTAACTATAGTTAGTTATTAAATAATACTCACTCTCAGTTATTGTTATATATCATGGTTGAGAGAAATTGCACTGTTTTTATTAATTGTGTAATTATTTATTCATGTGTGTTTAATGTGTGTGTTTAAATAGAGGTTGATCTAAAAAAATTACTGTTTAATTCGGTGTGTGTGTGTTTCCATATGATTTTTACCTATTTCTTAACTGTGTTGTGATCGCCTTAATTTGGTATCAAACCTGTAGGGTTGAATCTTTCGTAGATTTTCTTTTTATACATAACCCTCTTCTGTGATAGAATTTCTTGATTACATGTGATTTGGTTAGTTATAAATGTCTTACGGATAGTGGTTTGTATACTTAATGTGTAGATTTCTTGTGTTGTATTTATTTTATGGTGATTTATATATATATATATATATATATACACATAGTCAAACACCCATCTACCGTAAAGTGTAGGGTTTCAAGTCTTTTATTCGTGCACAAACTTCGTCCACCTCTTCCCGTTCCTTGCATTATTCTTCGCTTCAGCCACTGTCAAACCTCTTCTTCTCAACGTCTTCTCCACTACGCCGTCCCAATACTCCCTCGGTCTTCCTCTCCTCTATCTTTGCTGTCCATCCTCTCTTCACAGGCATGCCCTCCTCCATCCTAACCAAATGTCCCCACCAGCTGAGTTGTCGCTGTTCAATAAATTTCACCACTGGTTTAACCCCCAACTCTTGTCTTATGTCATTGCTTCGGACTTTATCCAGCATTGTCACACCTTTGACGCCTCGTAGGTATTTCATCTCCAGGGCCTGGATTTTACTCTTTACCTTTCTGTTAATAATCTAGGACTCACATTCATACGTCAGTATTTGCCGATACAGAGTGTGGTAGACCGCCATCTTTGTTTTCCGGGATATTTCTTTCTTTCTTATAAAACTATTCTTCATCATGTGGAATACTTTTGCTGTTTTATTTATCCTTTG
>JAWQRJ010000619.1:0-19576 GCA_033557515.1 Diorygopyx duplodentatus | reverse complement strand
TCTTGAATTTGTCGATTTTCCATTTGTCAATTGTGAAATTTACAGATTTGTGGATTTTGTTGAAGTTGTCGAATGTTTGTCATTTTACTATTTTTCTGGATTTTGCAGATTTTCTCAATTTTTCATTTTAATTTTGTTGAATTTGTCAATTTTACTGTTTCTTCCATATTATCGAATTTATTGGGTTTTCAATTGTTTTATCAAATTCTATAAATTCAAATTATTATTTTATAAAACTTGGTTATTTTTGTTTTTCCCATTTTGTTGAATTTGTCAATTTTAGAGTGTTTTCAATTTTTATTGAATTTTTCGAGTTTTAAGATTTCTTCCATACTGTCGAATTTCTTGTCTTTCGTCGAATTTTTTATAAAATGTTAGTAACATATATTTGCCCAAAGTCGCACCGTTGATTATTTACACCAATGAAAGCTTAAATTTGCCAGTCGCATGATAATAATAGCGGATTTCGAGTTTTTACGTTCTGTTTTGTACTTTTTGTCAAAAAGAGACTTGTTGTCTAAAAAGCAAAACATGATTATATCAAGAAAAACTTAGATTCCATTTCAAAAAATAAACCATTAATAATTTTAAATCTAATTAACACTCTTAATACTTACTACAAACGAAGCAGAAAATATTTATCACAATAATATTGAAAATGAAATTTCCCCAAATATAGTATTATAATTCTGAAATAAATATTAACTACCCAAATAATAATTAGTGGTAAGTTAAACGTCGAAAATATACAATTTTCAATTCTTGGTATTATCTTCTTTGTGAGAGTTTTGAAGACGTCTAGTCGACGTCCCCTTCCAAAACTGCCGTTATTGTCACATCAATGATTTCCAAATTTTCAGATCCTCAAAGGGTTAATTTCCCAATGTTTTTTGAAGACTGGCAGTCAATATTTACTTTACAGCTCCAGGAGTAAGTCCTTCCTCCACACGTTTTGTTTGCAAAAATTTGCAAAACTTTTCAGAAAATTTTCCAAAATTCGAGATTTTATGAAAAGTGCTCAAGAGTGATTGCACCTACCTTACCTGGAATCCACCATATCATATTTTTTTCTTTCAAAGACATTTAATTTGTTTTAATATGTCCTTATTATCTTTTGGTCATTCAAACATCATCAATCACTCATGCTAGAATGTCCATAATAAGACATTTAAGGTGTAAACTTGTGCAATACAATAAATGTTTATAACACCAATCGTTCAACTTTCTTTTAAAATTTGCGCGTGCTTTTGTTTTGAGTTTCTGAAAAAAAGCCCCTCCTTAGCTTCCGAGTGCTAGAGCGCTTTCTTGGCGTGAAGTATCTCTGCAGGAATCCGCATCGGTGAACTGTGGGGTCCGCGGGGTACGAGGGGGGGACCTCGTCCGGCCACATTCCCGCGGAACTCCGTAGAGAGGACCTCGCCGGTCCGCTACGCCATTCACTTTGCAGATTTACTACTCTCGTAGAAGACGCAGTTTCTCCTCGCGCCGTACCTCCCTCCCCTTTCGGAGATGCCCCTCGCCCCCGGGGGGCCACGCGTTACGCTATTTCCACTGTACGTACGCTAAACTATTCCGCGAAACGTTACGCGAGTCGACTCGCGTCTCCAGCCGAATTATATTCCGTTCCTATGTCTTATTCTATGCGAATGTGGGGAGATCAGGCGGTTTCAGGAAATCGCGAGCTGAAGAAGGGGCTGTCGATGGAAGCTCGGGAGCAGGAGATAACTGTAGAGAAGAAGAAGGAGGAGCAGATAAAGAATAAGGAGGTGACGAGAAGGGGATTTTGCGTGATGGACCATTTGATATGTATGGCCGATGATATTCGGATCACGTTGGCCAGAATTGTCGAAGCCGCAAAGAGAAGCCGTGGAATGCTTTCAGAGCTCCCCGACCGTTCGGTGTGGAGGGGGGTGGTGCAAAATAATAAACAGTTGACACTTTCCATAACTACTCTATCGCGCCGCCCTCTGTTGGGATTTCGGTGTATCGGACACGGCTGTTACCCTCCGTTCTAATTGAGCGACGCGTGAAATTATGTCATCTCGGTTTCTCAGTTTGGGCAGAAGAGATCAAGTTACCACTGCGTATTGTTTCACTTACAAAATTTCAATTTTAACATGCAAATGCGAACTTGCGGTATTCATAGCGCCATTATGTTTGGCCTCTCCTTTATTTCTATTCAAGTTTCAGATGTGTATTTATGTGCTATTAATTTTACAAGAGACCCACAGACGGATACCGACGGCACGGCCGCCTAATGTACAAATATATATTGTATGCAGATCAGCTGGACCGGGGGTACTGTAGGTGATGTTTGAAACAAATATGTACGTAACCAAAAAGAAAAACAAAAACTTTATTGAAATTCATCAAAGAAAGTGATATTTTTTCGTGAAAGGTGATATTCAGAGCTCATTAGCATTTTGTAGTAAAATTATTAAAAGATGTTTTGAGTTTTTTACTTCAAACTGTTATCTCTGATAAACCATTTTTTGCTCCTGATTAAATTGAATAAATATAATATACATAGTTATCGCATTTCCTGTGCATATTATAAACTTACGATTAATACATTAATGGTTATTGTTTAACATTTACTAGGTTTATTATTCCTGTTTCCAATCTTTTCTAATATCTCGGTCAGTTGTTTTTTGTAGTATAAACGTTACATAACGGTGATAATATTGTCTATACCTTACGCGATAACGTTGAGGTAACAATGCAATTTTCCTGGATTTTTCCTTAACGTCAGATACAGGTAAAAATCAAAACAGATTAATACACCTAGATTATACTGATTACTGCAAGCGATAGCGGCGACGCCAACGGACGAATGCGCAGTCATTACTCTACTTCTAATTTAAGTGAGGTCTCTCAACGACGCGGACTCTCATAAGCTTAATTTCCTGGATACTGCTGCTGTCTAATCCGTTAAGATTTAAACCGCATGCCGCCCCGTCCCTCAACTTATTCTCGAGGATCGCCTCGCGTGAGCACGAAGCTCGTAATTACAGCACACATAATTAGACCTTTAACTAATTATTTAAAACATTTCCCAGTGCAATCTCTGCTTTGTTAATTATACGGCGTATTACGGGATTTTTTCCCTCTGTTTCCCAACTGACGTTTAATTATTACCTTCTGTCCTTTTTGTTTCGTCATTCCGATGACAAAGGAACGTTCTTTCGTTTCCAGGCGAGATCGCCACCAAAGAAATCCTCGATAGGGAAGCGAAGGACGTCCACGACCTCGTGATCGAAGCAAGGGACCAAGGGTCGCCCTCGCGCAGTTCCAGGATCTCCGCCAGGATTTACGTATCGGATGTTAACGATAACGATCCCGAAATCGTCGATCCCCAGGAAGACGTGGTAAGTGTGCGCGAAGAACAACCTCCCGGCACCGAAGTCGTGAAGATCAAAGCAGTCGACGTCGACAACGGAAACAACTCGACCGTATCGTACTCTATCCTCAAACGGAGGGATTCCGATGGTTACGGAGTCTTCAGCATCGATCCCGTTAACGGAATCATCAGAACCAGGATGATCCTAGATCACGAAGAGAAAACCATTTATAGGCTATCGGTTGCAGCGACTGATAACGGGAATCCGCAAAGGCAGACTGTTAGGACTCTAAGGGTGGAAGTTTTGGATCTAAACGATAACAGACCGACCTTCACCAGCTCAAGTCTGGTGTTCAGGGTGAGAGAAGATGTTCCGATTGGTTTCATAGTTGGTTCGGTGGCCACGTCCGATCAGGATCAAGAAAATGTGATTACAGGAAGCACTGGTGGCCACATCACTTATACACTCAATTCGCTAATGCCCGAAACTGTTAACAATGCTTTTGATATAGACCGAAATACAGGATCTTTGGTTGTGGCAAGGAAATTGGATCGGGAATCGTATTCGGAGTACCGCTTGGAGGTCAGGGCTTTAGATACGAGTGCAATGAATAACCCTCAAAGCAGTGCGGTGACCGTAAGAGTTGATATCGCAGATGTTAACGATAATCCACCTTTCTGGAATGAAGATCCGATAACCATCCAGTTATCCGAAGACACCGAAGTTGGGAGTGTGATTTATAACTTCACGGCGTTAGATGCGGACTCGGGAAGTAATGGTGATTTACGATATTCGCTAATGAAAAATTATCCGGCGAATAACACAGTTTTTACAATCGATTCTTTGACTGGCACTTTAGTGTTATCCGCACCGTTAGATTTTGAAACGCTCCAAGAATACACTATCATCGTTAAAGCTACAGATCAATCTCTCAACGTATCGGAAAGACTGAGCACATCTGTTACCGCGAGAATTTTGGTAACCGACTCAAATGATAACATACCAAAGTTTGTGATTCCTTC
This sequence comes from Diorygopyx duplodentatus, assembly GCA_033557515.1. Lineage (NCBI taxonomy): Eukaryota > Metazoa > Arthropoda > Insecta > Coleoptera > Scarabaeidae > Diorygopyx > Diorygopyx duplodentatus. The sequence continues at coordinate 15,213 of JAWQRJ010000619.1, read as the reverse complement.
AACAAACACGGTGTTTTTCAGTGATTCGATGACAGTTGGTATGCTTATAAGTCGTGTGGTCGCGGTCGACAGTGATTCAGGAGATAACGGAAGAGTAACATACGTTATATCCGGTGGTAATGACGGGAATACTTTCGCATTAGGTTATGATACCGGGATCATAACTCTGGCAAGATCGGTGAACGCGAACGATAACAAAATGTTTACTTTAAACATAACTGCTAGCGATCATGGATCTCCCACAAGACACGCTTATTTAACCTTGAAATTAGCTGTGCAGTCATCATCGGAAAATCCACCAAGGTTCATCAACCCGGTATATTACGCCAACATTCAAGAAAACGCGCAAATTGGCAATTTCGTTATTAAAGTGGCAGCCAGATCAACTCAACCAGACGATGATGGCAACCTTACTTTTAGTATCCCAAATGGAATTGCCGATGATGCTTTTAGCGTCCACCCAAGCAGTGGGATAGTGAAAACTAAGAAGCTTTTAGATCGAGAAACAGTTGATTCCTATGAGATCCCAATATACGTCACTCATTCCCAAACCGATGTTCTTGGAACATCAAAATTTGATTTAGCCACCCTCAATGTGATGGTCACAGATTCCAATGATCACCCTCCGGAATTTACACCAGGTTCTTGTTATCGACTCTATATCCCAGAAAACGCCGAATACTCAATCATCCACAACATCGTTGCAAACGATTTGGACACCGGCAATAACGGTGAAATAACTTATAGCATCACCAGTGGGAACATCGGGAATAAATTTAGCGTGGATTCAAAAAGTGGGGAGCTTTCAGCAAAACCGTTAGACAGAGAGAGCCACTCGAAATACAACCTAACCATAACAGCTCAAGATAAAGGGAGCCCATCCCTCCAAAACTCTTGCAACATAATTATCCACGTCGAAGACCAAAATGATAACGATCCAAAATTCGACTTACCCAACTATTCCGCGACTATCCAAGAAAACGTTCCTGTAGATACCTCGGTGTTAAAAGTCCACGCCTCCGATGCGGATTTAGGAATAAACAAGGCGATCATCTACTCGCTGGCCAACGAAAGTCAGTGGTTATTTCGGATCGACAACAAAACCGGAATCATCACGACAGCCGGGTTGTTCGATCGCGAATTAAAATCAAACTATCAATTCTACGTGGTGGCCACCGATAGTGGGAAATACAACTCGAGATCCCAAAAGGTTCCAGTGAAAGTTACGATCTCGGATTCGAACGATAACAAACCGATATTCGCAAAATATCCGTTCAGGGAAAAAGTTGTTGCTTACATACAACCTGGTCACACGATTTTGCAAGTTTCTGCCAGCGACATCGATCAAGGAACCAACGCGGAAATCGTATACAGTTTATCCCCGTCGAGTTTTCATTCGAACAAGTTCAGAATTAACCCAAACACCGGTGTGTTGACAGCTTCTCAAAGTTTGGGTAGTGAGAACGGGAAGGTGATCCATCTAAGTGTGATTGCAACCGATAAAGGGAATCCACCCCAAAGTTCGACGGGGTTGATCGAAATCTCAGTCGGCGATATTTCGGAACACTCCCCAAAACTGCGTTTCCAAAACAGTACGTATATGATAACTCTACCTGAAAATATGGACAACCATCGGGATGTTCTTCAAGTGGTTGCTGTGAGAACAGATGGGAGAAGACAGAAAATCTATTACTCTTTCGGAGCTGGAAACGAAGATCATGTTTTTGGCATCAACTCGGATAGTGGTCAAATCCAAGTTAAAGACAACAAATTTTTGGATTACGAATTGAGGAAACAAATCAATGTGGTTGTTGAAGCCAAAACTGACACAAATCCAATACTCTATTCTTACTGCAACGTCATCGTTGATCTTACCGATCAAAATGATAACACCCCAAAGTTTTCCCAGCAACAATATTCCGCTTCAGTCTTCGAAGGGAACAACAAAAGTGCTTTGGTGCTCCAAGTTTTCGCTTTCGACGCCGACGAAGCTCAAAACTCGAGGATCCTCTACCACATCGTCGACGGAAACCACGACAACGCCTTCAAAATCGAACCTGCCTTCAGCGGAATCTTAAAAACCAACATCGTTTTGGATCGGGAAATCAGAGACATCTATCGTCTGACTGTTATTGCAACTGACGAAGGTGTACCGCAGATGACTGGAACAACCAGAGTTCACATCAAAGTCGTGGACATCAACGACAATCAACCAACATTTCCACCCCACAGCATCATAACAGTTAGCGAAGGTAAACAATGATTTTTCTTTACGATTCTTGTAAATCACTAACAATTATTATTCTTATTTCTTCAGCTACAAACGTTGGAACGGTTCTGACAAGCATCACAGCTAACGACGTGGACACCAACCCACCATTGGTGTACAGCTTCGCACCGGACAACGACAAGGAGTCTTTGAAAAATTTCAGCATCGATCGATACAACGGGAAGGTGATTTTGAAGAAAAAGCTGGATTTCGAAAGTCAGCAGGAGTACAACTTGAGGATCAGCGCATCGGACGGCGCGCACGTCGCTTACACAACGCTGACCATCAGAGTTACGGATATTAATGATAACGCACCGATTTTTACGCAGAATGCATATTATACGACGTTGCCAGGTTAGTGTTGAAAATTATGTTGAAATTTTTTTTTATTGTTGCCTCCTGTATAGAATGGTTAATTAAAATTAAACTAAAATAAAAGATCATGCAGTTGTATTTAAACAAAAGCAGAATTATTATAAAAAGTAAGCTTTCACAAACAAATATTTATTATATTAGGGATCGTCAATCCAATTAATTCTTTTTAAATCAGTTTCTCAAACACACTCGTAATATTTTACGATTGATAATAATAAATGGCTTAATAATATAATACCAAGCTTTGAGCCTACAAAAGAATCTATAATCTAATTTAGAAAAAAATCACTCAGAGAAATAAGTTAAATTTGAATTCTAAAAGGAATTGATTTCTTGACTATTATCTGTCCTCATATATGTTTCTTTCTTCAAACAGTAAAAGATATATTTGGATTGTTATAAAACAAAAACTAAATGCAATTTCTCCAATTTTTCCAATGCTAGTACTATATGAAACAGAGTCTTCGTCGGTCGAATTTTCACGCCATCACATAGCAATTAAGCTATTTACAACACCCTGCACGACATTTCTTTTTGGAAGTTGATGTACAGAGAATATCTCTAAGAAATCGTGATACAGCTGCGGGATTCTTAGGGCAAAAAACGCAAGAGGAATGTAAAACTTAATTGTCGCGTTGAAGCGCAAATCAAGAGTGACCAGTAATTTGAATTTTGCTCTCCAAAAAATGTCGTCGAGCACTTGGTACTCAAAATTCTAAAATTGAAAATAATATCGAATTTCCCAGACGGCGCCAACAGCGAAAGTCCTTCTGTCAAAACTAATTTATAGGTCAGGAGAAGGTACTTACCGCATCGTTCTCCCACAAATTGTACATAATGCCTTAAGGTTTATAGCGATTTTCAAATTATTACAATTGAGAGTATAAGTGAGTTTCTTGACTTTTTTTTATTTAATTCAACACCCAATTTGATTAATCGCAACCGGGTAAATCGCAACTCTTATGTTTCGTTCAGTACCCGTTTCATAACGTTTCAATCACTAAGATTTTTTTAACTAATAAGTTAGTAATTTGAATATATAAACTTTCCCTCAATTTGATCTCAATAATCTGAAATAATTTTTAAATAAATTATTTCAGGTTATTAGTAATTGCTACCTTAATTGCGTGAAAATTCGATTGACGAAAACACTAAAACGGTACCTGGAACTTATATAACATTGCCTGTTAACATTGCCTGTAGAAAGAGTAAATAATTTTCTATGCGACGTTATTGTTAAAATATTGAAATTGCCCTTTTCCCCCACACAATTTTTAAAATAAAGGACAAGTCGTGTAGATGGCGTGAAAATTCGATAGATGAAAATATTCTATTTTACATGATACTAGCATTGGGCTTTTGAATGAGGTATTGCATTTAGTTTTTGTTTTATAACAATCCAAATGTGGTCAATTTCGAAAAGATTCTGATACACCGTTGGCATCGCAATTTTTTTCAGGAGTAATTGCTGGGAAGTCGACGATAAAAACTCACTATTAGATTCCCAAAAGAACAAGCTTTCGCGTGGTGCAAGCAGATTTAACATATCTTTGATTTTAAGAAAGTTATTGCTTAAGAAAGTTACTGATTTAAAAAAAAACTCTTGTGGAGAAACAATGTATTTATTTTATGGCTGAGATGTTTATGGATATCGTAACGCCGGTACAGTAGACTCGCATATAATGTACAATCGTGTATAGCGTACCTACGTATATTCTCGTCCCCTTCCAATCTTAATTAACTGTAACGTAGGTAATATTTTTCTACTATAACGTACCTCTTTACTTTATAACGTACACTCGTGTTATAACGTTCGAATTTTGCCTATTTTTAATCTGTTATAACGTACTGCATCGCCGAAAATCAGGGTAATCCCCGAACAATCGTGATTGCATCATTCAGCTGGCGTCAGTTCAGTTGCTTCTGTAAGTTTGAGACCGTTACAACTTACTAGAAACGATAGTCAGAATAGTCAAAATTGAGTTACTTTGAGGTCGGATCGGTGATTGATCGTTAACGGAACAGGTCAGGTTAATCAAGGGTTTCCAGGTGTGGTGGAGGGGGAACCCTGTATCTCTATTGAGATTGTTGCGATCACCGCAAAGCCAAGAAATACGACTACGAATATGATGACACAAAATACAATTGAAAACTATTTCCAACACTCGGGTGTTACTAGCAAAAACTACGACGTCGATGAAGAAGATGAACTTTCCCTGTTTGAAACAAAGACGATGTGGAGGATGAAGACGAATTGTTGGCTATAACGTACACAGTTGTATCTCCCTAGAGGGTACGTTATAAACGGAGTCTACTGTGCAGAGTGTCTCAGAAGGGAAGCTGTATTTTTTAATAAAAATTTCGAATTACTCTTGGAATTCCTTAATAGATACTATCTCTTTTTTGGCGTAAAGCATTTTTTTAAATAAATATGACAGGTGAAAATCCCATTGAAGGAAATTGGAGCATAGAAGTTGAATGCTTGTAAAGCGACGAACCTGTCTGGTTTCTTCTTTGAAACGTGATCTTTCAAAACGTTTTGAAGATAAAGGTTGACTGTTTGGTATCAAAATAAAGAAAATTAAATCTTGTATTGACGCCAAACATAAAATATAGGATGTCCAAAAAAAATAATCAAAATGGAATTGAAAATGTCGATATTTAAAGAAGAACAATTTCGGGAACCTTGTATAAAAATTTCTGGTTCCAACACTACTTACAAATAAAACGATTCATTAATTAAATTCAAAATAATAATTATTACTGCCAATTAAGTCACTTTCTTAATTTGTCGCAAGCGAACTTGTGGACACCAAAATAAATAATAATATTAATAATAAAGAAACTAGAATATCAATATCTGTTTTATCAACCGTTATATTTTCATTGTAGCAGCTGGTATTTTATTTATAGCATTTCTACTGATTCCGAAGGATTTCATAAAAAATAATGTATGAAATATCTGTTAAAAACTCTTTATTTAGTTCCTAGAATGACTTTGCTATAAAAAAATTACTGTTACTGACAATAAGAGTTGACAATTTGTTGTTATAAATTATATCGTTAGTCTAAGAAGTCACCAGATTGAAACAAATAAGTTATTGAATAAATTGTATTGTTTTTTGTCCTATTTAGTCAGGTGTATTCTGAATGAAAAAAAAATTATTTGTACTTTTCTGACTACGTTTAGATTAATTTTAATTAAACGCAGTCAGAAAAGTACAAATAATTTTTTTTTCATTCATTATTGAATAAACACTCCTATAAGGTAACAATATTAAAGTTATAACAAAGCAATGGTAAAGATAAGACAATGTTACAAAGACATATTTCAGAAAAATAAACATTAAAAGTTTTCGCAATACGAACATATATTTGCTGTAGAGGGTGTACTAAAAATTCATGTTCCTATTTTTTTTTTTAATTTTCAGTAGATTTTTAAAACTCCCAGATATAAACACACAGTAGGTGTACAAAGTATACACAATTTGCTGAAATACAAAAAAAATTAATTATTTAGGTGTAACGTTTATAAGGCTTCAGAAATTTTTTTAAAATGTGCAAAAAATACATTCTTATCAGTTATTTTAAGCTGTTTTGTTTCTTGACTTATAAATGATTATATATTTATAAAAAATACTGTTCGCAGGACATTTTGACTATACTTTAAAGAATCATATAAAAGTAGCTGATATTAATCTGAGCCATAGTTGTCATTTAAAATTACGTTCCTTCATTCTTTAATTAACTGGTATCTCGATATAAGTGAAAGCTTTCTTTATATATTAATATTTATCTGTTTTATAGGTTTCCTAACAGAAACAGTGTTGTTATAATGTTTAAAAATAATAAAATATTTTGACCAATTTATTTAAATAACACACTCCTACAAAGGACAGTTACAGAAAGCTTTTATTAGATTTTAGAATTCTGTCATTTCTGTAACTGACAAACCCTAAAATGTTGTAGGAGTGTGTAATTTTATTTATTTGTATCTAAAACGTTTTATTCAATTAATTATAAATACAAACATCTTTATAAATACAAACACGCCTTAAAGTTTTAAAATAAGTTTTTAAAAAGCATTTGAAAACAGCAGATATTAATCTGATCCAAAAAATCGACTTCATTTGAAATTAGATTTCTTCGCCCAGTAATTAAGTATTCCTTATATGGCTTAATAAAAAGGATAAATATCAATATAAAAATGTACCATTTTTATTGATTTCTTAAAAACCGTGCAAAAACAGGATTGTTATAATAAAAAAATTCTATACGAGAATAACTATAAGTACCAATAAATAAATATATACTAAAAATGTGTATAAGCGGGATTGGATCTTCTAATTGTAAGTCCACTTCTTGCTATAGAAATTCGTTAATTTTTTTTTTGTCATAAACAAAAGAAAACAAACGTATTTGTTTTTTTGTGTGATAAGGAATCTACAACTAAAAAAAACTTTCTTCTTAACTTACCTCGATTTCAAAATTGGATCATATATTTACGAAAAATTTATCCTTAAAAAAATATTTTTTTTAGTTATCTTAGAAAAAAAAATAGTTTGAGTGTAAAATAACATTTCCAAAAGTTATTTTACACTCTGAGTTATACAAGCAAAATCAATGCAATAAATTCCACTTGCATTATTACGTACATTTCTACATCCCATAAAATACCACATTAATATATGTGGATGTCTACACGGTTCTTAAATGATTTATATAATTTGATTTATACACCTGCTTGCATCATGCATGTACCATGACGCAACTTACACGCGATTTTCAATTTAATAGTGGTAATTCTAAAGATATGCTTAGATATTTCCATTACCTTTTCAATTACCTCTTCAACTATAAGATCTGTTGTAATAAAAAGGATACTACACTTCTATTAGCAGTAAAATACATACGTCTTTCGTGTTTTTATTGCAGATGGACATTCGAACAACCTCATCGATTTGATCTCGGTAAATGCCAGCGACGTAGATTCCGGGGACAACGCCAAAATCGAATACTCCTTCGTCAGTCCGATCCAGGGATTTTCCATAAACGAGTACACAGGGACGATCCGCGTGAACCAAAGCAACATTTCGGCGCCGATACAAGATTTCCAACTGACTGTGAAGGCGACTGATTTCGGAAGTCCGCCTCTTCATTCTTTAGCGGCCGTCCGCGTCAAAGTTAGCAGTGGAAGTGGGCAAACAAGGCCGAAGGATAAAGATTATAAAGTACAAATTCCTGAGGATACCCCTAAAGGGACGAAAATTTTACACCTACCACATTCGGGACAGAATAAAATTTCGTATATGATAATCGAAGGAAACGATGATGGCGTTTTTGAGGTTGCCAATCCAAATGGAATTATTATTTTGGTGAAAACGTTAGATAGAGAGCACAAAGATTTTTACGCGTTGAAGCTGTCTAGTGGTACTGGATATACCACGAATTATTCGGTGATCTCTGTGCAAGTGACTGTTGATGATACCAATGATAACGCACCAGTTTTTGAGCAAGGAGATTACGAGTATACCATAAAAGAAGACGAAGGAATCGGAAGTACGATTTCGACTATATCCGCAAAGGATAACGACCAAGTTAACACCGTTAATTCGGAAGTGGTTTACGATATAACTTCAGGAAACGATTTCGGGTTGTACAAAATTTATGGTTCCACAGGGATTCTGATTGTTAACAATACTTTGGAATACGATAACGGACCAACAGTGCATAACTTAGTGATTAGAGCTTGTGATAAAGCTCCTGTAACTCTATGCACTTTAACCACGTTGCAGATTACTTTGGAAGATGCCAATGATAATGAACCCAAATTTCCTGTTCAGGAATATCTCGAATTTGTTGCAGAAAATGAAGCGGTGGGAACTGCAGTTTTCACAGCGCATGCCACCGATTTAGACAAAGGAAATTTCGGAAATTTAAACTATACCATTGTGTCATCAACAAACGTCTATGCGCCCGACGATTCATCGAAGCTATTCCACATAGATCCCCTAACCGGTTTAGTTGTTACAAATGCTGTTTTTGACTACGAACAAAGAAATCGATACGTGTTCATAATAAAAGCGAGCGACGTCGGTGGGAAAACTGCTTTTGTAAAAGCGCGAATTGAAATCGAAAGCAAAGATGAATTCCATCCGCAATTCACAGAAAGAACCTACAAGTTCGGTTTGGGAACTTCTTCATCCGGCAGTTTTCCCGCTGGGTATGTAATTGGTCATGTTACAGCTACAGATCGAGACAAAGGACCTGATGGAAGAGTTGTTTACCAACTAACAACGCAGAACCCATATTTTAAAATAAATCGAACAACCGGGGCTGTCATCATTAAGAAGAAGTTTAATAACACCGAACTCTTAACTTCCGGTCGCGACGTCAGCTTGGTCATCACCGCCAGTTCAGGCAGACAAGGATCTTTAACCAATATGACAGTAGTCGAGATTTCCATCGATCCCCTCAATGATATAAGCACGAATTTGGCCATAAACAACAGGGATGGAAAAGCAACCATAGCCAACTCAGGTGGAATCGCTGATTGGGCACTAGGTTTGTTGATATCTCTAATATTGCTCCTGATCACTTTTGGTGCTGTCTTCGTATACCTCCATATGAGGAATAAGAAAAACAAGAAAGTGAACAAACCCAACTTAAGCAACGAAACTGTCAGCACTTCCAACAACTACGTCGACCCCTCAGCGTTCGACACCATCCCCATAAGGGGAACCCCTGGGGTTCCCGGAGGAAACAACCAGTTTGCGCCACCGAAGTACGACGAAATCCCACCATACGGTGGTGGACACGCCGCCAGTTCCAATTCTGGAGCTGCCACAACGTCGGAATTATCAGGATCGGAACAGTCTGGTTCGAGCGGGAGAGGATCCGCTGAGGAAGGAGATGATGGGGAAGACGAGGAGATACGAATGATAAACGAAGGACCTCTCCAAAGGGATTCTGGGATCCACCGACAGAACGATGACGAAGATAATTTATCAGATGTTTCGGTGAGGAACACCCAGGAATACCTCGCTAGATTAGGGATTGTGAACAACGGAAGTGCGGCACAAACCGCAACTAGGCTTTGTGGTGACCCTAGAGCGGGTAACAGCAAAGAAAGTATGCACCACCACCAAACGGTTCCTTTAGACAGCCTGCACATGTTCGATGAGGATGGCAACGCGGAAAATATTTCAAATTTCTACGCGAAACTAAACGATGTGGCCGGATCCGATAGAGCCAGTTCAACCGATGAAAATTCAAACGCCGCCACCTTAACCACGGCGATGGGTCATGTCATGGCGATAGGTTACGGGGACGTCCCCACGGTGGTAACTCATCAACCGTCGATGAACGGTTCCTTAAGTTCCATCGTACACAGCGAGGAGGAGCTAGCCGGAAGTTACAATTGGGATTACCTCCTGGATTGGGGCCCGCAATACCAACCGTTAGCGCACGTCTTTTCGGAGATCGCCCGGTTGAAAGACGACACGGCTTCAGTTCAAAGCGCGACCAGCGGAAACTCCAGCGTGAAGAGCAAAAATTCCGTGGCCGCGGCGAAGAACATCCCGCCCCCTTTGATTACTAGTGTAGCGCCGAGATCTATCGCGATGCCCGTTATTAATTCGCGTGCGGGTCCTAGTCACCATAATCCCAATCACAATCAGATCATCATGCTCCCGAGGTCGCCGATAAGCCACGATGCCTCGGGAGCCACTTTCAGTACGTCAGCTGCGATGTCACCGAGTTTTTCCCCATCACTATCACCGCTGGCCACGAAATCACCGTCGATATCGCCGCTGGTGACCCCCGGGTTATCAACGGCGCACCACATGATACCGAGGCAACCGCCCCAAAATAGATCGAAAACGGTGGTGGACACCGAACTGAGACTTTAGTGAATTGAAAAAGAAATGAAAGGAGTAAATTAAATTAATTATAATCTATTAGTGTTCGGCTGTGTATAAAAATTCGACGACTTCTTGTAGTTAGTTTTTAGTTAGAGAAAAAAAAAGACTTTTAATTAAAATAATAAATTTTAAATAATTTAAAGTAAATTTTATTAAAATAAAAAAAAACGACTGCAATAATTAAGAATTATTGATGGATATGTACATTTTTATTTTTGTATTCTATAAACAAAAACCTAATTATTATTATTATTACTTTTACTAGCTAAGTATTTAGACTGTGTGTAAATAATAAAATAATGTAACGAATAAACAAAAGAATGTGCTCATTAGTTGATAGCGCCTCTTAAATGCCATTTTTAGCCATAACAAAAAGCTAATGTAATTTTCCAATTTCTTTTTTTTTGTTTGTTTTACGTACCACTTTCATGTATAAATTTTTGTATTATTTATTGTATTTCTTCTTGTATAAAAGGAATAAATCGAAAATTAAAATCGTTAATTAAATTATATTAATTTATATACGTTGTAATTAAATGCAAAAGTACGATTGACCTCTAATTTTTATGTAAATATTGTACATGTAGCCCTACCAACGAATGTGTGATCGTTTTTTGTTTTAACTTTCCCGCTTCATTTTTGTAATTAAACGACTCCCACCAGCTTTCATTGTAAAGAACGTTTCGGTTAATTAAAAATAAAGCGAAATACTGTTAATGATGTAGTAAACTATTCTGTGTCATAATTGTAGTAATTGTAAATGAAATGTACAAAGAACATGAAAATAAATGAATAAAGAATGACGAACAATAATCGGGTTGTTTTATTTCTTAATTAATAATGTGATAAATTGGAGACAAACAAACCAACCCTACAATTATTTGTAACAAATAATTGTAGGGATGGTAAATATTTCTAAAAGAAAGAAAAAATTATTGATCCAGAAAATAATTCATTGACAAATCAACTTTTATCTCTAAAGATGCAATATTCTGCTTACATTTTCGATTATCATGATCTTTCGATTGTTATTTTCATCATCTTGAAAATTACATCGAATATAAAAGTCAAAGATATGCAATAGACACTGAAGAAAAGATAGGGGGAGACAAGAAAGGGAACAAGAAACTCTTTTACAAAATCCTGATAAACTTGAGATAAGGGAAAACAAATCATAGCAGAACATAGCAGTTAAAAGTAGGGAGGGGACTTCATTGAAAATATATTAACACATCACAACCTACAATTTCAGACAAAACAACATATTCCGACTCTGCATTTAACAAAGTAAACGATATTCTGTTTCTTGGTCTTCCAATAGATTGGAAGACCAAGAAATTATCGTTCATCTTTATTATACATCCAGCTTATACTCTTACGATCCACAACATCATTTGCAAAGAGTGAATCTACATAAGCATGTAATTGAATCCTAGAATTATTGTTCCTTTTAAATAATTAAACCATAGTTTTCTGTAGACTCCAAATATCTAAGAAGCTTTTAATTTTAAACACTTTCATTTTAAAAGCTTCGAAAAAAATTTGTTGGTTGTTACAAAATTTCTACTCTTGTCTTCTATTATTTTTTCAATGATCCGTTAAGAAAAGCCGATTTCACATCAAATTGTTGAATATGCAACGAGCCTTCTTGACACTCCCGTTCACCTCTTTCACAAGAAATATTCACTTAAGAGTCGATGATCTCCTCATTCTCAGGTGGTGCCACTAATTCCCATGTCCAGTTCTCGTCCAGTGATGTGGGCTCCTCCTCTATTGTTGCCTCACTATAACTTTTTCGTACGTTATTTTGTAACAATTCCAAAATCGCTTAAAATAATAAAACTTAAAGCATTTGGTACAATTTGTGGGAGGACGATGCGGTAGAAACCTTCCCCTTATTTATAAATTATCTTTGACAGAAGGGCTTTCGCTGTAGGCATCGTTTATTTTGAAGAGGATTCTTATATTTCGTGAAATAATTTTGCACAATACTTTGACATTCTAACTGTCGCATATTTGAACCAGTGTTTCGATGAAGAATCCAAGCATTATGTATTGTTATATCTACAAGAGAGCTAAAAATGGCTCTTATTCCAATGCGATATAGCGATACATTTTCGTCCATTTGGTCTGTTCCTCCCATAAACCGATTACATTCGCCTAATAGCATCGGACGAGGCAATGATTTTTTTTCTTTCATCGCTGTAATAAACTGGATGTACACCGTGACACGAAGAAATTATAGTGAAGACAGCATTATTCACCCAGCGACAAATTATTACATCTTCTTTCACTTTTGAGGGAAAGGGAATTCTTTAGGAACTCGGTTTTGTCTAATAGTTCCAGTACATCCAAATCAGCGCGATTTCAAATTGATATGCGAAAACAAATTAGTGCAGCCAATGGACACGGGAATAATAAAAAATTTGAAGACATTGTACCGAGCAAAATTGGTTAATTACGTACTGGGATCCATTGATGAAAATCTAGTTACATGTACGTCAGTAGCGAGCGAAATTAGTAGCAAAATTAATATTTGCGAATTTGAGATTCAAATAAAGAATTTTAAAAGCCATTTGTTTGAAATGCCGAGGAATAGTTTGTAGAAGTACATCGCCTCTTTTTTTCTGGTTAAACCTTCCTCCGCTGTTGTTCTCTATTTTATGACTTAGGGTTAAAAAGGGGCAATAACTTTCAGCACTTGACGTTTTGGAATGTAGTTCTCTGGCTGTACCGCGAAGATTTAACTTTTGTATAGGGAAAAGCCAGATGTCGCAAAGAAGTCAAGTGCAACGCGCGATGTTCGGGGAAGTTCGAGAAGGGCACGTTTTTTGGCATAGAAAGCTAAAACCAAGATGTAAAATCCAAAGGCTGTGTAGCCCATTTTTTTTTCTGTACAAGCGTTCTGCCCTCGACGTAGAATTAGCAGTTAAATTTAAGATTAATCAATGAGTAGGTGTCTCCCGGCCCAAATGCTACTTTCCCTCCAACTAAGTTTTCTGGAGGAAAAGGCGTAAAAGATCATAATTTTAATTTTTAAACTCTCTCTCTCTCTCACACTCTGCATTCTATAAACGACAATACCTGTTATTTGATATTGGACTCTTAGGCCGGGTTGCATAAAGCATAATTAAGTTCATGATCAAAAATGGCGGAGTTAACAATGCGATTAGCTAATCAGGTTAGAGAATTTTGAATTTTCAAATTTGAATTGTCCAATCAGATTGCTTAACAGCCTTGTTAACTTAACATGAAGTTAACAATGTTTTATACAACTGCGCCTAAGTCTCCGGTGCGAAAAATAAACTTAGACAGATCTCAAGTTTCAAAACGCTCATTTGTTTTTGAGCAATGGAAAATAATAGATTGTTGTAACAACGATGGCATTGCCAGCATTAAATGTGAAAAGAGACTTATGTTTAGATTTTTGAATCGAGTGTGCTCGGTCTGTGAGGTACTATCAAACTAAATAATATAATACACGTTTTATTACAAAACTTAACTAATTATAAAACGGGTTATTATTTAATAAATAATATTAATAACTAGAGCCCGGATTAAAAAGCATTTGCAAAATTGTATAAATTATACAGGTATACATTTTTGATTTCAGGTGGTAATGGAATGTTAGGCGACCTTACTCTGAATTTGTTTGCCATTTCTTATTAGTTTATTAACAAGAGGAAGTTGAAGCGGTATAATTCCAGCAACCCGATTAAATCCATGTGCTAAACACGCGCAATGAATTAAATTTGCATAAAAAACATTAAGATTCAGTGCAGTTTTGACTATGTGGTGCAGCATTGGAAAGTATTAACAAAATTTTGTCATAAGACACAGCCTCCGGAAGATAAGGTTTTTTTAGTGTTCAATTACAAATCTTGTAACTGGATTGTTATTTGTTGCTTCCAGCTCCTTTGAACATATCAAATATCCTTTGGTCAAAACTTCTTCATTAAGCAGGCAATACAATTAAATTTACAACAAATTTACAACTGTCTACCGTCTAGCGTTCATTAGAAATATATGGAGAACGGATAAAGCTAGTGGTCTGAAAATTTGAATTTGAATATGGTAGGAAGGAAACTAAAAGATAAAAATATGTTCAATAAGCTGGCAGTTCCGGTTATACCAGAAGTTGACAACAGCTCTGTTAATTTAAATGGAATGACCTCAATTTTAATTTTTTTTTCTTAAATCTATATAATTTTCAACAACTTTCGTAATACATTTTGAAAACTCGAATTTTCATAATTAGACTTATGCAATAATGTTCACACTTCATTAACCATCAGTGGAGACATTGAACTTTTCAGAAATACACCCGGCAGGCTAATCTTACGTGCTTTCTTTACAAAATTGAATGTAGAAGTAAGAAAAGTTTAAATAAAAAAGTGATCTTTAAATGGCCCCTACCAAATATTTCCATCCTATGGAATGTAGCATTAAAATTCTCGTTAAACAGTATTGAGTTTCCCTATACCTAAAATGTATCCTTTTCCGATTATTGAAAGTTTTTCGAGCTCTTGCTGTAAAAGTGATCCTTTTAATACATTCATTTGTTGTAAATTGAGTTGCCTACCAATTAGTTATCAATTTTGATGTTTATGTAACTTAGGTTGGTTGATTTCATATTTAGGGTGAAAA
>JAWQRJ010000618.1:0-19583 GCA_033557515.1 Diorygopyx duplodentatus | reverse complement strand
AGGAATTGTAGGGAAGTTTCCTACATAACATTATTTGCTAATTATTTTTTAATTACAAAAATTTCCAGTAAATCGTATTTTTTGGACAAAACTGTATCTTTCTGCAGTTTCTAGTTTTTCTCTTAACTTATTGGTGCTATAAATATTTTATATGTAGTTTCTTACAGAGAATTAATATATCTTTCTTTTCTTATAAAATATTCTTTATTCACCTCCTCTACTTCAGCAGATATCTTTAAGCAAAGTTACGAAAGCAGCAAAAATTAGATGTTCCCGTTGGGCAGAAAATAAAATTGTATTTTGTCTGTGTAATTTTTAAAATATCTTCAAAATTATGTAATTCAAAACAACTTGATTAGATTCTTTGTACTAAAAATTATTCGTTCTTTACTTTTTATCCCAAAAACTTTCTTGTACCTCCAATACTGTGAGATAAAATTGTAAGGTGTTGTAATCTCTTGTTTTTCTCTTAAATAGTTCGATTTTAACATATTGTAGACTTAACTGTCGATGTATTTCTTCTACTTTAGCAGATATCGTCCATCGAAGTTACGAAATATGTAAATATTAGATTTAAGAAGATTTTGCAGTTTCCAAAGCAGTTTTAAAACTTTTCCAATTGGATTTCGATACAGCAAGCGGGGTGAAAGGAACAACGATGTTTAATCTAAGATTTTATATATTTTAGCCGACAACAATATCGTTTTAAAATAATTAAGTTATGGAATTTAGGGAAGTTAGGGAATATTATTATTATACTGGGAATTAGTGTATATTGGAAAATAATTATTATATGAATGCAAAAGTGTACATTGTCAAAGTTTAAGTAAGAAGGGAACTAAAAGATAAAAATATTTTCAATAAGCTGGCGATTCCGGTATAACCGGAAGTTGACAACAGCTTTGTTAATTTAAATGGAATAACCCTAATTTTATTTATTTTTTCTTAATCCACATTTAATTTTCAACAACTTTCGTAAAACGTTTCCAAATTATTCCGAAAAATTATGCAACCTCAACAACATTTTGAAAAATCGAATTTTCATAATTAGACTTATGCGATAATGTTCATACTTCATTAACCGTTATTTGAGACATTGAACTTTTCAGAAATACACCAGGCAGGGCATTCTTACGTACGTTCTTTACAAAATTGAATTTTAAAGCTTTAAATGACAAAAAGTGATTTTTTTTAAATGGCACCTACCAATTATTTTTATCTTATCGAATGTAGAATTAAAATCATCGTTAAACGGTATTGGATTTTCTTATACCTAAAATACATCATTTTTTTATTATTTTCGAGCTCTTGCTGCAAAAGTGACCCTTTGACAATACATTCATTTGTTGTTAATTGGGTTGCCTACCAATTAGTTATCAATTTTGACATTTATGTAAGTTGGGTTGGTTGATTTCATATTTAGTGTGAAAAATCAATGCATGTATCATTTGGAAATCGAGTTATCAAGATATTTCGCATGTTTAGTTCTTGGCAACATAATGTAGTTATGGTTTTAGCTTATTTTATGGTAATGTAAGACATAAATTAATAAAGAATGTGATCAAATCGTTCTCAATTTCTTTCTAAACAAATCAGAATTCTTGATTGAACTCCATTGACAGTTACATTTCGAATTTAAATATGCACCTATAACCGAAAGAAGTTTTTCAAATTCTGAAAACATTGTTTTAAGTGATCGACTACAGAACATTAAAATGGAACATTTTAATGAACATTTAATAATTTCGTGTTTCGAACAGAAATAATTTTGTTTTTATTAAAAACTGTTAATAAAAAGTTTTTCATTTTAAAAACACATGTTTCGATTATTAATTTTTTTTTGTATCTATGAATAAAATGTTTTAAAACTCTGTTTTATTTAAAGTATTGAAGTTTTTTACTGAACATGTATTCTCAATGCTAAACATTTATTGTAAGTTTTTGTTGAAGTATTTAAATGTTAACGTTATATGAATAAAGTATTACAAATCTCTAAATCAATGCTTATTTAATCAAAAATGTATATATAATTTATACAATTTTGCAAAATGTATGTGCTTTCTTTTTTTGCATATGATAATGCTTTTTTGCGAAAATCGATATGCTTTTTAAGCGCCTTTTCAACTGTTTTTAATGCTTTTTAATCCGGACTCTAAATATAACACATAAATCTAACCAGACATGAACTAACACATCATAAAGACATAAGTTTGTTATATGTAAATATATTTTTCAATGTTAACCTTCCTCTACTAAACAGTATTTTTGTAAACACTTATAGTACAAATATACAGCATAATAAAAATTAAAAGTTTGTTAAATATCATTTTCTAAAAATCATGGGCAAAAATTATACATAATTTGTATTATTCCCAGTTATGTTGAGCTGATTTCCAAGTTTATCTGTTGAGTTGTTCTCTTGCTGCAGAAAGAAGACAAAAGATACACTTACATTATTCCACTTTCATGTATAATTTCTTTTAATAGTTAAGTAACTTTTATTATCATAAAAGCGTGCAGGATATCTCCTGCACGTAGGAAAGTCTTTACATACTCAATTATTCATATTTATAAGTGAAAGAAACAAAAAAAATATAATTTCGCGCTAAGACGTCCATCACAGGTTTACGTTTTCAACAAATGATCATAATTGTATCTGAATAATAATGATATGTGGTTGTGAAATTTGAATACGTTATTCTTTACGTTGGTAACCATGTTAAACAGTAACAGCAAATAAGATTTCCTAGAAAGCTATTCAAACCAAAATAATTTGCTATAGTTACGATCAATGAAGCAGTCTAAAAAACTGGTTCCAAGTTTAATTAAATATATTGTTATAAGTTAGCTTGTTGCAAATCTAACTTTCAAAATTCAGTAACCCCATCTCGTTGTTAAATTGTGTGCATTGGTTGTTAGAATATCCCGACTACAGTTTCATCAGTAAGTAAGCATGTACAGGTCTACAAACAAATGCAATTAGGTTAAATGTCAATTGTCAAATGTATTTCGAAAATCAGATGTTTTGATCATATGATTGTTTATTTGAATACACATACATGTGTAGAATGAAATGTTAAAGAGAAATCAAATAAAGATATTTATATCTAGTATGTAATAGAATGAATATAGTAACCAAGTAACAAAAGAAGTAAAAAACAATAGTATAATAAAAAATATAAAAACAAGTAAAAAAGATACAAACTGTTTTTTTGCTTGTCTTATCCAACAAATTTGTATATGAATATTGGAATAATTGGAAAATGAGCTTTGAAATAAATTCCAAAGTGAGGAATTAATAAATATCAAATATATATTTATTAATATTCCCAGATACTCATAACCTACTACAGTGTGAGGACTACTAGTACCTTATTTTTATCGCATTTTTATTTTTAGCCCAATTCACAATATTTAGTAACAATTATATACGAGTTAAATGGAAAGAGATGCCTAATATTATTTAGTATTTAATGCTGGTGTTCATTCTGTATTAATATACTATTTACTCGCTATGCTGAAACAATTTGATGACAGCCATTTCTGTTCCTAACGTCATATTGCAGCCCTTTCCATTAGTCCTTTCATCGTCTAATCAAAACTTCTCAACTCGCTTACAAAATCTAAGCGCTGCAGCCTTGCGGTCTTGTTAATAATTTAGTGACAGCCCAAATTACATTTTAGTTACATTGAATTGCTGTCCTCGTGTGCCCAAAGTTCGCTAAACGACAAACTCGCATAAACCCCTCTTGCTGCACTCAATTTATTAACGGTAGCTAAGGGGGTTGACAGGTGCTCCGGCACAGATAACTGAAGGCCATTGCAAGTGTTTAGGCTACGTGACTGAACTGTATTATATTTAGTTTAAGTTTATTCGTCCGCAGAAAATTGAGTTCACTAAAATTTTAATTAAACGCAAAAAAGTGAATTTTTCAAGTTAAACTCATAGTGTAAAAGAACTGTAGAGCAATAAAGGAGGTTGTTTTTGTAATTGGGTTGATGTTGATTTACTTGAAATTTTAAAGTGTCCGTTGTGAATGGGTTGATCCTTATAAATCTCCATCTTTATTCATGAGCCTGATAGCAGAATCTCCATTCAAAAATGACAGCCGCTTAAGCTCGAAAACTTTATAGCCAATTACGTCATTTGACGTTCACTCATAAATCTATTTGATTCCGGCCTAAATATGCCCCATAAATACGTCCTGCCTGCACTAAAACAGGCTCCGGTTTATCTCGTATTCTTTCATTTTCCGTTTTTTGTTTACAGACTGAAAGTGACGTCACCTATATCACCCAATAAAGCAAACGAGATGAATTACTTCATCTATCAGCGGATGCGTCAAACACTAATGGAGCTCATCTTCTGGTAAAGCACACATGTGCACAGCAAACATTAAAAACTAAAGCGATAGAAAAGGGAAACGTCAATAAGGAAGAATATGTGCTCGGGTTTACGGCTAAAAGTTCAACAATTATACATCGAGAAAGCTCCGAAACGCGTCGTCCTCGTGAATGACAAAAAGGATAATGATAAGAAGTGAGGTTGATGTGCGCTACGTTGACAGGTCGCGACCGAAAAATCGAAACTATCGACTGAGTAGAGAGAGGGCTAAGGGCCGTTAACAAGGAACGCCAAACTTTGAAAAGGACGAGGAAAGATGAAGGACCAAGATCACTTCGACGACGAGGTAAGTTGAAGATAAATTGCCATAGTTATAGGTAGTTTCCGATGGAAAGTTGCTCCATAGATAAGACGTTTTCCTTTTAGCTTTAGAGAAAGGGTGGTTTAACATACATTATTAGTAAAGATATTCACAAAATTTCATCCATAAACATAACACTTTCCGCAAGAGATTTTAATTAGAGATTTAAAATAAAGTTCTAGATTAACAAAAATTAAATCAAACATGATTTTAGGTACAATTTCTGTCCCGAATATATATTTTCTTTTAAACCTGTAATTTTTAAGTGAGTTGATAGTACTTTAAAAATTACAAAATATCCATTTTCCAAAATGGAAAATTGATCGGTATTCAAATGACAATTTTTATTGCTACTTAAAGTAAGTTACTTTCCGCTATCAACATTCTGGTCGTCCAGAAGAACAACAGAAAACAGCTGAAGTCTTCGGAAAATTGTTGAAAATGGAAATTTATATTTGGATCATGCACTTATTAAAAGTGAGAATTATTTAAAAAATAATGTTTGCAATAGGAAAAGAACTTATTAATCTACTTACACTGAATATAAAACTTAATAAAATCTTAATAGTTGCAAAACTATGTATGAAATCATGCAACGGGGAAGTAATGGTGCTAATATAGGGGCAATAAAAATTCCATATTTCCGGTCCCATAAGCATCAATCATTTAAAATCACCCCACATTTGTCCTTCGCACAAAATGGATTTACTAATTCGCAAAATAAACAAAAAAACCCAACCACTTTCTCTCTGTGCGAAGGAAATAAATTCAACAAAAACACTGCTGTCATATCCATTTCTGTTTCACGCTCGGGTAAGAATCGCTCAGAACTGGAGTAAAACGGATGGGCCTGTGGGGGGCGACAGGGAATTTAGCTCCCCTGGGGGGTTTTGCCCGATCGGATGAAACCAAGTATAAACATACAACCCCGAACTGCTGTCACTTTCGCTATCCGTCGACCCCCGCTTCGGAAACAAAAGAAGGACAGAGAGGGAGAATGCTGAAAGGAAAGGCGAGGAAAAATTATTTGTTCGGTGGAAACACGAAACCTCTTTATTAAAGGAATTCTTTTCTGGCGTTTAGTTGAACTACAAAGGTCACAGAAGAATAATTGAAGAACACTGAATTGTTAAAGTTCCTTTTATGATGTTTAACGTAACTTGCAGAGAAGTGTTTCAAATTAATGAAATGGTGGGTACATACGTACTTTAGTAATTAAATGAAAACTCCATACCACCCTATCCTAAATAAACAGTACCAAACGCTCTAAAGTAGTGTTTCTGACAGTATGTTTCTAATCTCTCTAATTATCGGCGAGTCAGGGCTGTAATAAATTGCTCTGAAACTCTTAGTGCTGGGGTAATTACTGCAAACCGAACATTCGGAAGTTCGTAAACACAGTTTACGAGCTCTTAACAAAAGAAACGTGTTGTGACAAATCGCATCAACGTCAACGAGTGTATTTCTGTAACAGCCGGTAAAACAGTGGCTATAAACCGGTTGTTATTAATAATCTTGTAATATCACTGCCGACGACGCCAATTAAGTCAATTGGGGAAAAAATTTTGCACGATCACATTTTGTAACATAACATAATATTTCCTCTGTTTGGCCCAATAAGGCCGATAAAACGGGGGTTGAATCAGTATAAATTACTGGAGCCCCACGCTTGAAAGAGGCCCAAGGATTAGAAATAGATTGTTAGGATGGTCGATTGGTTCAAAATTGTAAACCTTTTATTTTCGTTTGAAACTCCTAGTTGACGGTGTATTATGCATTATATAACTTGAGCTGGTCATACTTAGCTCAAGTTATACAATGGAGCTCAACATTTAGAAAAACAATAGGTTCTTGCGTATAAATATTATTAAATGTTAAACTTTTTGAGTACGTTAACCATAGAATCTACTTGTAATGTTTCAAGAAAAAAATGTAGAATGCATCATCTTAGTTTTCAAGCTATTATTTATTAGTTTTCAAGGTGTATATGGTCGAAATTTTGTAATGTTTTTAAAGTTGGATTAACTTTTAGACCACTAATGATGGGTACCTTGAAAATCCAAGAGTGTAAGGTTAAAAAGGTTTAATTAAAATTGCTAGCAGATTTCATTTAAAAGTTTCTCTTTATTGTTAAAAAATATTTCGTAAGGTTGGCGAAGTTTAGAGTAATAATTTTTTAAATAAAAAAAATTCTTCAAAAAAACTTTTCAATTTCATCAGTTGATCTAATAAATACGCTGACGATTTTTTAAAAAAAAAGTAAAGTTTAATGACCAAAAAAATTAAAAAGTAATATACAGCGTTATTATAATAAACAGTAAATAAAATATCCCACACAGCCTATATGAAACCTGCCTATTGTTGTACAACATTTTGAATTTGATTTGTTCGCTTTGTTTTAATTTCAATTGTGTAAATTGTGCGATGTAATGGGATAGTAGAAAGAGGGTTAGAAGCAGTTTGTTGAAATAGTTCATTGAAATGAACTGAAATAGTTGAAATAGTTCATTGAAATGAGCTATTATTTTTGATAGTTAATTAAAATCAATCGATATTTGGCTTATTTTATAATTTAATTTAACTAATGTATTACTACTAAGGTATTTACGCTCGGAAGTGAGAACTTTTTTTCAAATTTAGTCCCTAAAACATGAAATCTTAAACTGCTGGAATTTTGTTATTAGGGCGGACGTTTGTATTATACGATTTGAGCTTGGAACGTAACAAAAAATATAATATTTATAGTATATTAATATTAATATCTATAGTACAAGAGTTGACAACTTAATGTACGCAATCTCTACGCAAATATTACTACAGACAAAACGTTAAATTTAGACAGACATTTTTAAAGAACACTTTAATAAACAAGAAACTATTTCTGATTAAACTCAATGCTGTAACATATAATAATCGACCAAAATTATTGTTCTTTTAACAATAATTTTACAAAACCTATAAAACTACTGGGAATGCCATTGTCAATATATAATTAACTAAAGAAATTTTATAATAACAACACAACACACGTGTCAGATATGTTGATGATGTTTATATTATTATTTTCTTGGTTAACTTTTGGACGTTTATGGGTATTCCCTACCATTAAAACACTGGTAAAAATAAAATAATAATGTATTCAACGTTTCGTCAACATCTATCGACATCAATGTCAATAGATGTTGACGAAACGCTGAATACATTATTATTTTATTTTTTAGTTACTTTATATATTATATTATATATATATATATATATATACATACATTTATATTATATATGTATATATATACATATATATATATATATTTAAAAATATATATACAATTAAAAAGTGATTCAACAACGTATTGAAAGGAAAACCATTCTTTGTTTATTTTGGAATACAAATGTACAGAGTAACGTTCTAAGTATAACTGGATTGTTGTTGCACGGAGCAGAGCTCTTATACAGTTTCATTATCTTCTGCTGAGTGGACGCTTTATTCTGTCCATTCAACACTCACGGTGTTTTTCCTATTGACCTTCACGCGTGCGGACATATAACTCTTCCTCCGCTGGATCTGACTTCCTCCTGGATGTCACTCCTCGTCCTTGTCTTCTGACGTAACTTATTTATAACATCGTAACGTTTAACAATCAAGTACGCGATTACAATTAAAATCATTATTATAATAACATAATAATGTCTTATCACATAGTTTTTCTTAAAATGTAATTCTAAATCGGGTATTTTCGTTTCCACGATTGTCGTTAAATTCTGTAATACAATTTCAGGTTGTCGTTACGTGGTTTGTTATTTATCTTTAAATAATTCGGTATTACAGTAACGTTAATTTCGTACTTACATTTATTTTTATTCACAATTTATTCCACAATTCCATTTAACAATATGGTTCTTATTAATTTTCCACAAATTTCTTTTATTTTCATTTGTTTCTTTATTATGTATTATAATAGTTACATCAGGCTATTCTACTATCTTATAGGAATCGGTATTTACTTCGTAAAAAGTACAATGTTTTACATCACCGTGCGTCACAATTTTTAATTCACAATTATTCTTATTATAGTGCTTAATTTTATTGAAACATAAAAATTCGTTTTGTCGTAAAATTTTACAAATATTATTATATTCATAAGAATGTATCTTTCATCATTTGCAGCAATGATACAGGATGCCGATTCAATTTGCGCATATACGTCATTTATCAATGTGGGCAAGGGATACAATTCGTAATATTGATACTCATAATTATCAATTATCGAAATCTGAATAATAAGTACATAAACATTTTGTTTTTGATATGCTTTCACTGTAGTTAACGTTTCTATTAAGTATACATTTTCCATTAATATTTCGAAAGGGAATGAATGTTTATCTTCAAAATGAACTTGTTCCTTTTCGTTCATTAATTGTTCTGGTGATATCAATAGTGAATGCAAGATATAATTTCTCTTTGCCAAATCAGTTATTTGAATTATATCACTTAATTTGTTATTAAATTCCTGTAAATAGAGAATTTGCGTTTTAATTTGCATTTCTTTTTGTAATGACTTTTTCTTTATGGTGCTGTTCTTTCTGATTGATATTTTCATTAATGTGTTTTAATTATGTTTTTATGATTTTCTACAAAATCGTCGTAACATTTTTCGTTATTGTTCATAATCTATATTTATTGTGTCGATACTATCGATTCTTCCGAATAGTATTTGAAAAGGGGTTAGTTTCGTGACACTATTTATGCTTGAATTATATTCTGAAATTGATCTTTATATTGCAATTTTGTTTGGAATGTCTTTTTGCATTAATTTTAATAACCTTATGTGTTCAATTAAGGCTGAATGCAATCTTTCTACTGGTGAATTAGATTCATGATGTCCACTAGTAGTAAAATAAATATTTACTTTGTATAACTTATAAATAATTCTTTTAAAATCTTATTTTTGAATTCTGTTCCGTTATCGCTTATTATTTCATTGGGTATTCCAAATTTCCTAAAATAATCTGTCAGTTTATTGACAATGGTTACTGCATTCTTATTGTTTAATAAGCTTGTGCAAAGTTTGAAAATTTGTCTATTATTGTAAGAAAACTAGCAGTATCTATTTTAAATAGATCAATATGCAATATTTGCATTGGTTTAGTGGGTGTTGGTGTTATTCGTAATGGTGCTCTAATGGGATGTCGTTCATATATAGATTTTTGATATACTTTACAATTTCCTATGTATTCGGCTACGGTTTGTTGTAAATTCTTCCATGACCAGTTCTTTTTTATTTGCTCAATTATTTCACAAATTCCTCCATGATTTCTTTCCATATCATGAGTATGTTGAATGACCTCTATTTGTTTTTCTTTATTTTTAATTACTTCTACTCTTTTTAAACACCTAATTATTTTCATTCCTCCTTTTATAAATTTATCGGTCTCCTACCGCTAACCGAACTTGCCAGTGTTTACCCTTCTGTTTGTAGCCCCCAAGCGAGGTCGGTCTTCCAGGTACTCAAAATTGTACAATCCTATACACCGTGTGGACGTAAATGGAGTCAAAACCAGTCAAGATATGAACAACCAAAACGGTATCAAATAGTATCAAGTTTGCTATTTTTAATATAAATTTGGAATGTTAATCTTCCTAGATGGCACTGCGAACGCTATCAACTATGAAATATCAAATTGTAAACGGTGTCTTGTGACACCCCATTGTAAAGGTCTTCTATTGTCTATTCAACAGTAGCTGGCGTTTTCGATTCTATCAGCCCGTTATCAAGTTTCAATATTTTTAGATACGGTTTCGGAGGCACACCGTATAATTTGCCATATAACGCGATAAAACTAGAATATTTTAAGGAACTACGATTAAAGTGGAGACAATTTTAATGAATTAGTAAGAATCTGAATAAGCTTAATAATATTATAAAAACAATAATCTCTTTTAAATGATGCATCACACTCTGTGTTGTGAACAGCAATTTCGTTGTCTTAGATCTGTGACTTGTTTTTGACTAAGTTTTGGCCTCTGGATCCAAAAATAACCGCAGTTTTTGTCCGTCACGTCAACTTTTTAAGCTACAGGATACCCTCTTTGTATCAAAAGTGGACACATTCACATAAGGTGTAGAGAAAAAAACTTAACGTGGTGGCAGAGAACTAACTACAGTTTTGAAATAAGCATGCTTATTTAACTCTGAAAGGGCTCAAAAATCGAACTCAACAGAAATTGTGTTACAAATTGTTCCCCTGTGTAATTAAAAAATAATATACTAACCGTGCGCGCTTTTGATTAAAATTCTATGGAGCAAGTTCTTTCGAAGGGAACTCCAGGGCAACAATAAGAAATTATAGCCATTCGTAAATTTCCATAAAGATTACCTCTGTTCAACAATTCAATTGAGCTTAATCACGCTTTTTCATCAAAATTATAAAATTAAACCCTAAATGAATTAATAGTAAAAGGATTTAGTTTAGGAAGCTTGTTTTGTGGGATATTCTTGAATGGACTTTGTTTGGAGAGTCTCTTTGCAAGTTCCAGAAGTAATCGTTGGTAGCGATTTTCCATTGTTTTCATGCCCTGGTGAAATCTTTCGCCACATTCTTCGGTCATGAGAAATGGGTGATATTTCTCATCATGTCATTTTCTGGGAAACGGTTCAAATGGCTGTGTAAGTAATTAACTTTTATGTCCATATTACATCCAAGGTCCCTAATTAAATTAATGAGCATGACGTTTACTAGCTCAGCATAATTTGCAGCTTTGTGGTTTCCTGGCAGAGGAAGGGTACCAAATGTTTTCCCCTCGCACCGTGGAATGTAATTTTTGTTCCATGTTCAAGTACATTATTGTCATTCAACCTATAAACAAGTAATTCAGAGGCTTCTCTGAAAGGCTTCTCTGAGTTCTGTGATTAGGCCACTCAACTCGTTTTGGTTATAACGTTGAAGACTTGGTGAAGAAGTTCCACCATAATTACTGGCGCTACCTTGATCTATATTGCAAAAGACATCATAGAGGTTCAGTTCAACTTCTGAGAGCTCTGGTAACTGATGAAACATAGGAATTGGCACTTCATCTGAGTGAGGGACGCCCTCTTCCTGTGCCTCTGCAAGACGCCCTTATCTTGCAGAGGCTAAATCAGCATACGTCCACTTGTTGCGATTCAATACGTCCGACCGCTCCTAACGTCCAAGGCGGAACGTGATCAAACTTGATCTCTAGAGCTGTTCGCTTTTACTTCACGTTCTGCGTTTACCCCTCAACAAAAAAACGTGCCCTTCAACAAAAACTTGTCTCACTTAATCCGTCCCGCGGTGTACTTGACTTGTTTGTGATATCTAGCTTTTCTATACAAAAGCAAAAGTACCTCTTCACAGTACTGCCAGGTTAAGATAACAACAAAAGAAAAAGAAGAAATTAAACACTGAAAAGTCAAGTTGTCTCACGTACTGCTCCTTTTTACGCTCCAAGTAGTAAAATATAAGACAATACGGGAGATAGTTTTAACAGTTTGCTAAGAAATTGTATTTTTTTAGATTGTTAAATTTAAGTTGAAGTTTTAATGCGTTTTTACCAATATTGAATGTTGTTTTAAAAAAACAGTTTTTAACTGAGAATGACTTGTAATAAAGGCATTTTATTCATTTATTTATTCAACTATACTTAAAAAGTATAGCTGATAGAGAAAAACTGTTTGGAATTAACAATATAATCAAAATCAGTTCTAACAATCCAGACACCAAACTTTTTTTTTACCAGTGTAATTCACAGTATTTATTGTGTTATATTCTGCTGCACTTGCGCGTATTCATGCTTTACACAATAATTCTCCAAGACTGCATACATAAAACAAATTTCAATGGGATAAATGCGTTGACAATAAGAGCAAGAGAACAAAAGATGATACGTTACAGTGACATGAAAATACCATAATACCCTCCCGTGACAAGCAGAATTTAAATGTACAAAAGTTTTCGGCGCTGCAGAGGTATTTTCAGTGGGTTTAGTTAGTGGTAACTGCTTTTTACGCTGTTAATTACGAAATTTTTAATGGCAAACTGTGTACGCGAAGCTATCATCAATTACGTGCTTTTAATTAATACGGTGAGCTGTGGTGCTATCAGAGCTACTGTCCAATATTTCCCTCTGCATCGTACAGTTGGGCTAAACGTCCATTCTCGGGTCAAAATTCTATAATTTCGGAACTGGTAATGTGATTCACATGAAATTTGGTCTGAGGAATTATATACATATTTGAAGAATTATATATTATTTGTATATATATATATATCGGGGAATTTTGGGGAATTATAAATATATAATATATATTATATTATATGCTATGATTGCAAGCGCCTCCTCTCTCGTGTAGAGCTCTTCTGTGCATTCAACTTCTTAACCTAGAAAAAAATACACTGTATCAAAATAAAAAGTTTGGTAAAAATCACATTGGCCCGACTTTGTATTAATTATGCTCGTCCCACTGTGCATTGCTCGTGTTGAAATGATAAATAAGCGAGGGATTTAGAATGCTTCGCTGAATTATCCGTTTCAGTGATTTGCTGTCTGCCCGAAAGGTAACTTTATAAAGATTGATTCAACGGCAGGAACGGCTGATACGCGTTTGATGTATTTGATGGTAAATTCCAAGTTGAACTGACTTTACGGGATCGGTTTCCAAATCGACATTTCTCAAATAAAAAGCCATTCGAAACGATTCCCGAACGTTTTCAACTGGAGTTTCAAAGACGGAATTATGGATCTAAAACGAAAAATAGTTATATATATCAACTCGGTTATAACAAGTTATATTGTGAATAAAAATAAAATTTGAAGCAAGATTTCACAAAGTGGAGTGACTTACCTACATTTAACTGTGAAAAAAAGTAAAATAAATATTTGTTTGCATTTAGGTATTCCCGTTTCCCCAACATACATTGCAGCGCAAGACCAATGCATCGCAACTTTATTTTAATCATTCGAAAGCATCACTGAAATTTTTGAAATTTCACTCAATTGTGTCTAATCAGCATATACATTTAACCGTGAGAAAAGCAAAAATTTGAGCTGTTTGCGTTCAGGTATTTTCCTATTTTTGAATTCAGAACTGTTCCTATTTCCCCATTATACAGCAATTTGAATTGTAGCTCATAAGCAAACACATCGATGTACATCCTTTGCTAAATGCTGCAGTAGGGTAGGGAATGTTCTAGCAGAGCCGCAATAATAAAAGTGTAATATTTCATTACACGAGGACAACTCTGTGAGTAATAACTTTGCAGTCTCGGACCCGGTTGAAGTATATACGACAACCGTTGTTGGCGCTAAGCCAAGCTTACCTTAACCTAGACCGGAACGGGTCCTAAGTGTATATGTAGGCCAGTAGTGTGCATACATTGTGGTTTCGCTCCAATGTGATGCTGTGGTAATTTTCCTACGCGAAGCGGCCATCCAAAGTTATAGTCTACCGCATCGTATGGTTATTATGCCAAATTTATCGAAAGTACTACCGCGCGAAAATTGTGTTTTGAAAACAGATAGGTTCTTTTTTTATTGTCAGATTCTCCGTCGTATAAACAGTACTCCCAGAGAACGAATTTCGTAAATTTCCGCAATTCAAGTTTATGAATTTTAGGTTAAACGAGCTGAATATAGTACGCATTGAACTTATGATATTAGGGCTTAACGTTTATTAATGTATTCAACAGTTTTTTTTTATTACAAATCATTTATTTATAACCTTAATATATTTTTTTAAAAACGTGTTTAGTTTGAACGAATGTGGTATTAAATTTTACACACTCCCTCTGCAAATGATGTAATTAAAACCTTAATTATGAATGTGATGAAATATCTTTATAATCATACATAAACAGCGAGAAATACAAACCCACAGTGTTAATAACGCATCTTCATTGTCTAAAATTTTTATTACTCTATAAACTCTTCATTGCGGATTTGTAATGGTATTATAATTCTGGAATGACTCAACTTCTAAGCTATAATCAAGAAATCTTTGATATAATTAACATTGCATGATGAACGTACTGGCCATACAGGCTTGAAAATAAGGTTAAAAATGACCAGTAGCAAAAATTCTGAAGAATATTTAAAGTTTGGATTTACCAGGTCTGAACTACATAACGAAGAAAGGCCTCTTTGTATTATTTGTTCAAAAATGTTGACAGCTCACCTTATAAAGATGCATATGCCATAGCCAGATTCAAAAGGAAATACTATTGGAAAAGAACTAATTCTGCCACCAACAATTCAATATCTAGATATTATGCTTAAAGATAACTTTGCTATACAATTACAGTTCATACTTCTATCTACTGATACTGTTACAAGAACATGAAATTGTCTTGGAAGAGGAGAATCGCCAGACAACAGAGATGTTTCGAATTCACTTATTTGTAATGCAATTGAGCTAATTGATTATTAGCTTAAGTTAGATAATTGATCATTATCTTACTTACCTTAGATATGAGTGACAAAGTCAATGTCTTTTGTATCATAAAGCAAATAACCTTAGAAGTGTTTATAAATCTGAACGCATTTTTGAAATCATACAAATACTGTAGAACAACACACGTATAACACTGAAGATCGACATATGAAAGTTGTTTTTGAAACTATCGAAAATCATTTTGTCATGGTGACAAACCATTTTAGAAAATATTTTATGAGCGATGATAAATCGATAGCAAGATAGGAGTGAGTTAGAACTCTACTTCTAAATATTCTTAAGGTTATTCAATTCGTGAAGAAGATAACTTCATAGACCTTACGACAAGTGGCAAAATCAAAAGACAACTTGGAAATAAATCACTGTTTGAATCAGTCAGTTTGGATCATTCATATATCTACTATTATATGCACTTACTATTACACTTCCTACTTCCTTCCTTTACGAAATGAAATTTTCTGCAAAAACCAAAGTCCATAAAGTTTTCCTTGTGTTGAACGTAATAAAAACTTTCCCATTCAAGAAATTAAAGTCCCATATGAAAATGCACCAAGCAATAATTTCTTGACACATATTATTATTTATTATTATCATATTGTTTATTATGTGTATTATTATTAAAATCTGCATGGCTTTGTTTTTTAGTAATCAATTTTATTTGCATTTTATAAGGAACTTCTCCTTATATACCGTGTGGTACACGAAAAATCTGTTGTGGTGCCACAACAAATTCTGAAGCATTACAACATTGTCGTAGGCTTTCGCGGCCGGTGTTTATACTTTTTGGCTTTCCGGTGATCGCCGTGTCGGTGAAGAAACTCTCGTTGACGTTTCGCCGTTTATTACAGACGGATTGGATGCCGTCGGTAATCAGCGACGAAACAACAATGGGGAGAGCAGCGATCACCGGAGAGGCAAAAAACATTACAATATGTTGGGCAGTCATAAGATATTATTTAATTTATTACATTGAAAATAATAACTTGACCTTAAAATTAACAATAATACCCTGAATACAACCTACATTTTCCAACAAATTATCACATTTTTCTAGATTCTTTCAGTGCTTTGATATGCATTAAAACACGAGATTTAATACTGTAATGAAAGTTTTATCATCAAATTATATAATGTTGTAATTGGTATATTTTCAATTCAGTAATAAGCAAGATTTTATGTAGTCAGTTAAATAATATCAGAAAAATGACATACAACTGATAGTTACACTGTTTAGCAAAGTATTTTCGTATTTATATATTTATTGTCTAACATTATTAAGAAAACATTATTAAAAACATTAATTCAGAAAAAACAAACCACAGATAGTTACGTTTCATTTGTAAAAATACAAATGAAACGAAATTCAGACCTTATTTTTCGTTTTTTCGAAAAATGCATCGCCTACTAGATATCCTGAAAAAACTGAAAATCGTTATTTTCCATATTATTTATCGCATCAAAAAAATTCGCGGGAAAAAGATGTAGATATCAGAGCATTCTGTAGGATACATTATAAAAATATTTTTTACGTTGCACCAGTTTCGAGATGTAACCCAAAGTTGTATTTTTTAAATAGAAACCATAGTTGATTTTGACATTATTAAATTACTTAATTTTTTCTCTTTCCAACGATATAAGGATCGGGGTATTTATATTTCATAGTTTAGGAGAGATGAAGAAAAATCATCTTCCACACAGATTTTAACCCACATCACACTATCCATGATTAAGAACTATGTTTTGTTTTCAAAACAAAAGACTGCACATCTGGTATTTATTATCTTTTGTGCTTTAGTAGATATATTTAGTAGATTAAAAAAATATTTTCTAAAAAAACAGTTCTGCTCAAATTTCGTACGTCAATAAATTGAAAAAAAAAGGAAACATGGAAGCAATAAACATGGTAACAATGAACATGGATGCAATACACATGGTAACAGTAAACATGATAATAATAAACATAGTAACAATAAACATGGTAACAATATACATGGTAAAAATAAATACAATAACAATAAACATTTTTCCTTAAAAAAAATCCTACAAAAGATGTTCAATATGGCGGCCGCTTACTTCTAAACATTTGATAACACGCTTTTCGACACTTTTTCTATAATTCATTAATTGACGAACACTAAGGGAGTTAAAAGCCTGTATGACACTTTGTTTCAAATCATTAATACTGTTTATAACTGATCTAAAAATAAAAATAAAAACCATACCGGGATACCATCTACAAAATGTAACCCGCCTTTTATAATCAGTTTCCGTCATTTGTTGGCATACCATTGGTTTGTAGGACTCATATGGCTCCTTGCCATACAGCGCTCAGTGGAGATATTTCTTAGTGATGTGGTAAGATCAATATTAACCACGGCAGCACACCTATTTGAGCACCTTCATTTTCTTTTTGGTGTGTTGCAGAACGGACTGCAATAAAGCATCCACCTTCTCGTAGATTTTGCTCATGTCGGCGAAACAAAGTTCTATGAGGCTACTTTCTGTCAGGGTATAAATTTAAATATTCATTTACTGCCGCAGTTGAATTTCAATTGCACCTTATGTAGGTAACAAACATATCCGTTTTTTCATAGATTGAAAACGCCATTATCAATATAGAATATGAACAATTGACGGCAACTACAACTTACGACACGAGAGTGGTTTAACAATATTATTGACAGATGTGTAGTCTTTTGTTTCAATCACGGGTAGTGTGATGTGGGTTAAAATCTGCGTGGAATATGATTTTTCTTCATATCTCCTAAACTATGAAGAATAAATACCTCGAACCTTATATCGTTCGAAAGGGAGAAAAATCAAGTAATTTAATAATGTCAAAAAAAAATCAACTATGGTTTCCATTTAAATAAAATACAACTTTGGGTCACATATCGAAACTTCTGCAAGGTAACAAATATTTTTATCATCTATTCTACAGAATGTTTTGATATCTACAACCTTCTCCCTCGAAATTTTTTGATACGATAAATAATATTAAAAATATTCACATTGGAAGAAAATGACAATTTTCAGTTTTTTCAGGATATGTAGTAGGCGATGCATTTATTTGGAAAAACAAAAGAAGGTCTGAACAGCTTAGATAAACACCCCAAATAAAACGTAACTATCTGTGGTTTGTTTTTCTCAATTCTAACATTATACAATAAATATATAAATATTTACAATATACGAAAATACTTTGCTAAACAGTTATTTAACTGACTACAAAAAAAAACTAGCATATTACTGAATTAAAAAAAATATATACCAATTACAATATTACAAAATTTGATGTTAAAATCTCATAGTAGTGGTTAAGACAATTTTAAAACGATTCTCTGCGAATGTTGGGCCGGTTTGGACCATGAATTTTTTAAACAAAGTATAGATCTCAACCCCGAATACAGATGGAGAATTCATCGCTTTAATTTCCAATACATCACCTTCTTTGATCAAAGGACAGATTGTTGAAAAGAAAAACTCTTCAGCGCATACCTAACGCAAGAATTCTTTACAACAGCCTGGAAGCCTTTTTTAATATTTAACATTTTAATATTTCCGCAGCCTAATAAGGACAAAAGCAGTATTTCTAGTTATTGCATACCTACAAGCCCATTATTACCTGCCTAGTGATGTCAAATACCTGGGTATTTATTTCTCTGGGTAAACTCCCAGGGTACATTGGAGTATTTACCCGGCTAAATACTCCAAATGGGGGTATTTACAAAATGTATTAAAGCTACGACTGTATAAAATATATTTTTATTATTACTTCAATGTTTTAACATTCCAAACCAATAATAGGTACTATGGTAGTATAAAATTATTCAACTGTATGTTTTATCATGACTGAATAGGGATTGCACTATAGGTGCTTTAATTTCAAAGTAATCTGAATATGATTTCAATTTTCTTCAACATTAATAACATTCCTAGATATCT
This sequence comes from Diorygopyx duplodentatus, assembly GCA_033557515.1. Classification (NCBI taxonomy): domain Eukaryota; kingdom Metazoa; phylum Arthropoda; class Insecta; order Coleoptera; family Scarabaeidae; genus Diorygopyx; species Diorygopyx duplodentatus. The sequence continues at coordinate 466 of JAWQRJ010000618.1, read as the reverse complement.
GATGGAAAATGGGCTATCTTTTCTACCTAAAACGCAACTTGTTTATTTCCTTTCCCTTACGAATCTGATTCCTACAATTTTCAAACGAATTTTCATATGAAGAAGATTCGTTTCCAGGAAAGAGGAAAGATGATCAAGGAAAATTGAGGAAGCCATAACAAGAAGACACGAGAATAGGGGACTGAAATTGAGGAAGACTGATAAAGACGAAAAGAAAGAGACCCAATTAAGAAAAAAGAAAGGTGAGGAAAGAAAAAGGAAGAAAGAAAATGCTAGCATAAAAAGAAAGAGCAAGGAATTAGAATTAAAAATAAAGAAGAAGGTGCAATGTGAAAGAAGAACAGAAGTAGGTGCAAGACGAGAGAAGACGGAAGGAAGAGCTAAATATCGCTTAGGAATCATATGAATCACAGTCTTCTATAGCTCTACGATACATGGACAACGAAAGATAGGATGCGAAAGAGGG
>JAWQRJ010000617.1:0-19585 GCA_033557515.1 Diorygopyx duplodentatus | reverse complement strand
GGATTTTTTTAGTTAATCTGTTGGAGGAACGAAACTCAAACTATGTTGGATTCTGGATACAGAGGGATTTGCAGACAACAAAACTGAATGAAATATACCCTTTTGGATACTACGGCTGGAGGTGGAGTTGGTCCAGGTTTAGGGCAGCCAAAAATCCATCCGAATTTTGGAGAAGGTCTTTAATAATTCCTTACTTGGGTTCCATCATATCATCTTTAGAAGTTAGATTTTCTACAGACAAATCGCCTGCATTTTCATTCTCACATTGTCATCCGTGAAGATTTTAAATCACAATCGAGATAGCGGATGTACAATTGACCAAAAGCGATTGGTTGCGTTAAAAATCTAAATCTGGTTTTAATGTAAAACGAAAATGATTAATTAATGTTATCTCTGAATCTGTAAAATTAAATATTAGTGCATTGAATATTTTATGAATTTAAATATTTACCATTATGTTGTAATTAATAAATTATAAAAGAATTATATTAATAAATTTAATACCTCCAAATTTATTATTGGGTATTATTGAATTTCTGAATTATTAAACAGCAACTTTAAATATTCACCTGCCATAAATAACTGCACCATAGGTACATTAAATTTTTGTGTACCAATAACGGAAATGCATAAATATTTACATGCGGATTTGCACTTGTGCAATTCCATTATATTTATAGTATCAGGACATTAAAAAATGTTTATAATATTACTGTGTAATTCCAAAAATTTTCATGAAACATTACCTCTGAAAGAAAAATCAATTCAGCGTACTCTACTGTCATTATTCTAGTATTTTCTCGTTACATGAAGTAGAACAAACAAAAAAACACAAAAGTTCATTTCCGCTCCAACGTTGGCTGGTGGTATCACCGGAAGCGGTTCAACTGAATAAACAATGAAAGGCAAGTTTGTTACGACCGAACCAGTAAAGATGGGGCATGTATGACGATAGGGGTTCAACAGACATCTCTATCCGAGGAAAATTTTTAAATTAAAGCGATAAAAATAAATTTCAAATCATAGTAATAAAATATATTTTTGATGATGGGTTTATGTAGCCTTGGTGTATTATTCAAGAAATAAATCATAAAATTAATAATTTTTAAAATCATCATCCTACTGATTGCGCCAATTAATCTATAGAAGTCCAATATTCGTTTCCAAGAAAGTATTTATAAATTAAATACGAATAAACAGATTATGATTTCTTGATGAAATATGAGGAATGAAATTGCTTCTTTTTTTGAAATTAAAAAGTATCACAGCTAACAATACAATTTAAACTTTGTCTCTGTAATATCACAAGGTGTCACCGGTCGACAATTTAACCTGACACGCCACTCTCTTTAATTTAATTTGGCTATCTCTGGTTTCTGCCGCACGCGGCAAAATCCTCGTATAAATTCCGAGCGGAAATAAATTCGCAAATAAACGCACGATATGAAAAGAGCTGAAATACAGCGTTCTCGCTCTACTTGAAATAACTGTCGGATAGGGTAGAAAAACGATTGCGCCACCCTCTTCTCTCGGGCACGGCCAGCTAGTGTTAAAACTCACCTACAACGGAGAGAACCATGGAATGGCCGATGGGTGGCGTCGTGCCAACTTGGCACTCGTATATCCCGCTATCTCTGCGTTGCGGATAACGAATTTGCAACGTCCAATCTTCCGTCATCGGATTGTGGATGCAGGTGAATCGCTGATCGGATGTGTACGTCGACCTGCTCACCGTCAGGAGGTGCAGGTCTCTATGACGTATCCACGTCACCTGCGAAAGAACAGTGATCATTAGTAACTGGGAAAAAAAAACTTTTGGAACACGAGCCTTCTAATTTTATTTAATAATTTATTTAATAACAGAGCGGTTATTTCGTACTTTGGCTGATTGTTTCTCAGCCAAATGATCATGTTTTAGTGGTCACAGCGTGTCCGAACGTCAACTAGAAAATATCTTTTGCGAAGCCAGGATCATGCTTTAATTGTTCAACGTTTAAACTATCTTTCTTCAAAATTTCTTTTAATATTAAAATTTTCCTATTTAAACTACGGCATTATACAATATCAAATTCTCAAAGTTAAATCAAAGCGCCGTGATTGCGAACGCTAGCTACATCGTCATTATGAATATGATTACGACTCGCTTTGTACTCGTCATTGCAAAACCCGGGCCTCATTTTGGAGGGAATGAGTCGTGAAATGTCAGAAACGGTTAACGAACTTTAGCAGGCTGGGGTCTACATCCTGAAAATTTTCATCAGAGGGCAGCTGTTATACAAAACGATTACAGGCCTAAATTTGTAATCAACGTAATGGATGAGGTACCCCTGAGTTAGGGCATCTTGACGATGGGGAAAACGTAATATAATCCGGTAGGAAAATCATTGTTTAGAAATAAGGAAAAAGGTGTGGATTTTACAAGGCTACTGCTAGTAAGTATTCAAAATTGTATTTTATAAATATTTCTGCCTACAAAAAAAAATCGTTTTCCGTATAGTATATAAAAGGGGAATTTATTTATTGAGTTAACTCGTTGTTTTTATTGGCGGTACCCACCAAAATAAAACGTGCCCTGCAATCAAATCATGAATGAAAATCCAAAATTTTCTGCAAAAACCGACATTTGTTCACGTAACCGTAAAAACCCGACCATAATCAAATATTCATATCTCGGTACCGCGGGGATCTAACAAATCGTTATTTGATTAACCCGTTTTTCAACTTTTTAATTAATTCATCTATTTCGTGCCCCCGTGTTTACATGGCGTAAAAAATCTGATAGAGGTCACTTTATTTGGTTAACGTTTCGCTCGAACAGGAAGGGTTTATGGCGCAGGTAATTAAGTCCTTGTTTTAGGCCGGCTTTGGCTTTTAGACGAATCGTCAGAATTTGCAGTGTATTCAATTTAAATCTAAATTAGTGTGGTTGTCGAAAATGCACATTGCGCATTCACGGCTATATTCACGTTGCTTTGACTAGAACGGGGTCACAGTTTCCTATTGTAACTAATTGTGAGTTCGCATTAACTCTGATTACAACTTGTAGTGGTTCCTCCAACACACCTAATTAGATCAGAAGTAACTTTGTAAACTTCGTATATGCATCGTATAATGCATATAAACGCCTTGAATTTCATTTCAAACTTATAATGCTATTAAGTCAAAGATAAAATCTTGAGATGTATTCGATGAATTTTATTTATTAGAAATCTGTCAGAATTGTTTTGTTAGAAATGGTTACAAATATCAAACTATTCGTTACAAATTATATTACGACTTCTAAAATTAAATCTATTAAACTACATTAAACTAGTAAACGATAACAGCATTATTCTTGAGGCAGCTATAAAACTATTGAAATGAAAATAGAACAAAATATCTTACCTTGTCTTGATTAAGTAAACAAATTAAAATATAACTGCATAATAATCATCTGAACATCTGAATCTAAACACAGAACAAACAAAAGCTTACCTCTAGATAGTAAACGGCTTGGCATGACTTCGACAATGATGGCTGAAAAATCCGTGAAACCGTGACTTAATAAGATGCCTCCAAAAATAAAATATGCAAATTCCTCTTTATCCGAACAATTAATGACTAATTAAATCTTCTCATCAGATAAAATTGAATCCAAAAATTCAGGAAAATTTTAAATCAGCCAACTCTGGAAGCTTTTATTTCTTTCAACGCATAGCACTTTTGGTGCTGCTCCTTCGAGATCTCCACCGGAAGTGAGTAATCCCACCAACAATTCTTCATTATAAACAAATTTATAATGTATCTAACAACTTGGCAAATCCTCATCCCCCAAACAAAACCTTACGTGGCGGAGAAACGAACCGCTACAGTACACCTATTTGTCTAAATATTCAAAGCGTAGACGATTTATTATATTTAACATTATTTCTTTTATTAGAATAGGCATAGCCGATCACATAAGACAGGATTAGCCGTTCCCAAAATTTGTATTGATATGTCTAAGAAAATCAATCCAAGTCACCTTTCTGGAGAACAATTGAACGCATTTTTTGGGGGATACTAGTTGGAAAATTCCAATCGTTGCTGAGGGTCAATTAGTCGTAACTGCTGTTATTCCCTTATTGTATAAGACTACCATAAGCTCAATATCTTGAAATCTCAGATTCTGGTTCAATTTGATAGCTTGAAATTAACTGATTTGCCATCACAGCTCCAATTACGTTGATAGTAGTTCCATTCACACATTCAACATGCATTTTTTTTATTTTGGTTTACCATGTCCATCATTAACGAAAATTTGTTTTAATTTTTAATTTCTTTCTGGGTAGAAATTGAAGTACATTTTGCATATCACCACTTCTTCACAAATATCACCACTGTTATTGGAGTGATGAAAGCATTCCTAAATATCACATTTTCCATAAATTATCGTACGGCTTACGATATATACATTTCAGACGTAATAGATGATAGATAGATCACTTTCATAACTACTTATAATACTAAAGTTGAAAAACCATTTTCCCATATGTAAATAACATTACATCTCAATTAAATAACGTTTCGTTATTTAATTGAGAAAGTATTTCGCTTGAAAAGATATGGCTTTAGAAAATTTCAAAAAAAAGGTGATGATTTTTACCAATCAGTATGCTCTGAAACTAATTTTAGATTTTTAACACTTTTATTCGTCGACCGGTTTCGGTGTCATAGTACCATCATCATGGACAAGCATGGACTTTTTTATTACAAAAGAATCATTATAAAGTATAATTAAAATCACGTGTTAAATTATTGTAAACTTAAAATTAAGTGCAACTTACGTTCTACACCACTATGAACTATGTTAACGTTAAACAACCAATCAAGTTAATTTTAATCTTCATTGGTTGTATTGTACATCGATGAAATTTAATTAGATGATAAATCCGGTCGAACAAGTTTTATATGAAAGTGTGTAGCGTTATGCGCGCGAATAATCTGAATTTTGAATTTAAAATAATAATTTGAATTTAAAAAATTACATTGTTATGTTGTATAAGTTATGATTATAACAGTTATATGATTTTTAATATTTATAGATAGAATCCTTTATCAATTATTAATGTAAAATTATATTAATGTAATTTTAGAAACTTAAAATGTTTAATACAATAAAGCAGCGACTTATGATTTAAAATTATTAAAACTATAAAGTCAAAGAGAAACTTCATTCATTAATTAACCATAAAATAAACAAAACAAAATGTAAAGAAGCGGAAAAGGGCAAGAATAAAGGTATTTAAAAGTTTTGAATTGGAAAAATTGCTTGTTTAATAACAAGTGGAAAAGAATTGAATAAGGTAATAAAATTTAAAGTACTGTAGATAATAAGAGTTTTATAATTATATATTTCTTTTATTATTAAACGGGGGTCTCAGGGAATGGTAAAAATGTGGAATATTATATTCTAGTTGAACGTTAAGTAGTAAGGTTTGTGGGTGGTTTTACTAAATGGATCTATTTCATAGCTTTCGGATAATTTCATTAAGTAGCGTTTATTAAGTTGATGAATTATGAATTATATGAATTATTTTGATATTATCGAATGTGAAATTATGATGTTACAATTTATGTGCCTGCCGCCTGCCGAAGTTCGAATTATTGCTTGTGAGGTGTTCTTTGACTCTAATTTCGATTTTTCTGCCGGTCTCCCCTATGTATGTAGCATTGCAAGTTTCACATGTAAAGATTTATACCATTGTTGTCTAGTAATTTGGTAGGTTGTTTACTATTGTTGAGTATGTTTTTTAGATTATGGTTTGTTGTAAGGGCAAGTGAAATGTTGAATTTATTAGCAATATTTTTAATTTTGTTACTGATTTTGTCTGGGTAAGTGACGGCTCTATAGATTGGTTTGGGTTTAACTTCTATATGTAGTAGTGTTGTATGGTTATTATGTTTAACATTGTATCTTTGTAAAATATTATTGAAATAGTGGATGTTGTAACCATTGTTAGAAGCAATTTGTTGTATAATGTCTAACTCTTTTTTCATGTTGTTAAAACTGAGAGGAGTATTTTTTAGTTTGTATATATAAGAAATGAAAGTTGATTTTTTTAATTGATGGGCCATGAAAAAAATTAAATGGGATAGTAGAGTCGGTTTGTGTAGGTTTCCTATAAATATTGTTATTAAGTGATATCCAAAAAAATTTTAAGGTCTCATTATTTTCTAATTCTATGGTGAATTTTATTTTAGGGTGTAATGCATTTATAAAATTATGAAGTTGATTTATAATATTTATATTTGTAGAGTCAATCTGTTCCATAATATAATTTGTTAATGAATTCGCAATTGCTGTCGTGTATAATTTCTTCTAAATGGTACATGAAAATGTCACTCATGAGTCCGCTAAGTGGGGAACCCATAGGTAAACCCTCAATCATTTTGTAATATTTTCATTTTCATTTTCATTTGTAATATATTCATTTTGTAATATTATTGTTAAAAGTGAAGTGATTTTGGTTAATGCAAGCAGTTAAAAGTTTTGTTAAGTTATAAGCATCTGTGTTATTGTTTAAGTGATTTTATTAATGATTTGTGTAGCTATGGAAACTGTTTCTTTAATAGATATATTAGTATATAAGTTAGTAATGTCAAATGATAAAGTTGTAAATTCAGAAGGTAGTATTAAATTGTAGATGTTATCAAATAAGTTGTAACTATTTTTTATAGTGTATTTAGGTGTAAATTCAATTATGTTGTTGAAAAAATTGACTAAGAATTCATATACAAAATATAAACTAGAATTAGTGGAGATTATAATTGGTCTGATTGGGATATCATTTTTATGTATTTTGGGGAGTGAATGTAGCTTATGGGTTATTGGGTTCATAGGTAATGCTTTTTTAGGATTAAAATTATATGTTTTAAAATTTCTGCAAAAGTTCTAAAAGTATTTTTTATGATTTTTTCTAAATTATTGTAATAAGTTAGATTGTGGTTTCTCTTTATCTCTACAAAGTTATTTTCTTGTATGAATTGTTCTGTTTTTTGAATGTGACCTATTCATTAGGATTATACCAGTGTTTTTATCACCTGTTCTAACTACGATGTTTTCTTCTTTTATCTTTTTTTGTAGGTTCCGTAGTGTGAAATTTTCTTGATCTTCTTCTTGATTTTTTACTTCGATGGTATGGGTTTTCTTCTTTTCTGATGGTTGTAATAATTTCTTTTTTGATTTCTTCTTCTGGGTGGTTTTTGATAGCTTCTTCAATTTCTATTGTCAATTTTGGAAAGTTGATTTCCTTGTATGGAGCATATTTATGTCCGTTTTGAAGAAGTGTCTCTTCTGTTTTAGTTAGTTTCAGAGATGAAAGATTAGTGAAACGGGCATGAAATTTGTGTGAATGTTCGAATTTTATATTTGAGATTTCTTTTGATTTTAATAATTCGGTTTTCTTTTTGTGTTTGTTAGTTATTTTATGAAGTGTGATTTTATTGAGGAATTTTGCTTTTGAAATGTATTTGTCAATTATGATAAATTAGATTTTTATATTTAAATTTGAATGCTTGTATAATGTTATGTTGTAATTATTAACTTTTTTGTATTGTTTTCTAATTTCTGTTTTCATAAATTGTTGTTTTAATTGGAATACTTTATTTCTATGGATTTGTTTAGGTAATTTAAAATTAGCAAAATTAGGAATTAACATGAAGTGTAGACATATTTTGATAAAGTTGATGTTTAACAGTGATTTATGTAGTTTAAGGTGTATAGTTTTCCATTTTTTCAGAGTTAAGCTGGTATCGCTTGTATTCATAATGATAAAGAAAAGTCTGTTTTACTGATTTAATTAAAAATTCGAAGAAAGGAATGTGAAGGAAATGTGTGATTGAAAAAAATCATTACACTCCTTCCTTTCTTGGAATTTTTAATTAAATCAGTAATACAGGCTTTTCTAAATCATTTAGAGAATGTATATGGAAGAATTTTAGTTCATTTTCAACACTTACTAATACAATACCACCGAAAAAACATTGAAGATTTATACTTTAACATTATTTTAAGGTTGCAATTTTTAACATGAAATACATTATTGGATTCCATGTTTCTGATTCTGCAAATTTTAGGAATTCAAAAATTATAAAAGGAAACGTAGCGGGAGGGTTCGAAAGATAAATAAAGCAGTTCCATGGTGATAAAGAGTCACCATGAAGCTGCCATCAAACAGACAGAAAATTAAATATCATGCATTCTTCCACTAGTTAGCTAACTGGCTTATGAATATTTCCAAATTTGCTTATTTTATGTATTAATTATATATATATATATATATATATATATACAAATATTAACTAATAAAAATTGGTTGTAAAGTCTATTCAGATATTCAAGAGTAAGAAGCAGGACATTGCAGAATATTTAGACAGAAAATCAACATTTGTGATAGGTTTTAGCCAAAATATTTTCAAGTTGTGTTGTGGACTGGCCTTTAGACGCTAAGGATTTTGGATTTCAAAAACTGGGTTGTAGTTACAGAATATACAATGGAATCTAAGTTAATGAATCGCAAGAATCGAATACGTGTGGGGTAAATAGGTTGTAAACAATAAGAAAATATCTGGTGTGAGACACTCGCACATGACTTTCTCTTACGTTATTTAAATCAAACATATGTTTATTATTATTTTAAGAGCCACTTTATAGTGGCCCTTAAATTCAATAAGGAATGAGAAAAAAAGCTATAATACACCGGTAACTTTTATTTGATTTTTTTAAATAAAAGGGCTAGAGCATTACTGAGTTTTGCAAAAAAATGTCAAATAACTCATTAACAGTACGTCTTTGGTCAAATGTATGTTTAATAAAATCTGCAAGTTAATGCCATAGATTTAGAAATGTTTTAGCACTACATGTGCTACATTTAACAATAATAAATCATTATCTCCTATTGTAAATATAACAGTAATGTTGTGAAATGTAAGGACTGTAATGGAAAGTATATTGAGGTCACCAGTCAATGGCTAAAAAACCGTTGCACAAAAGCGAATGTAGATTCGAAAAAACTAAATGCGCATTACCAGCTAATAGCATTAATAATAAAGGACATAAATGAATTTTGAAGAAAGAAGTCGACATTTTACATAGAGAAAGTCGACATTTTACATAGAGAAACCGAAGGTTCGACTAGGTTATTTTCAGAAATGTTATATGTCAACTTGACAGTTATATATAATAATAATATAATATATATAATTATTTACATTTAACCTAATGGTAGTAATTTTTAAGGAAATTTAATGAAGAAAAATAGTGAGGAAAGTGAAGAAAAAGTGTTATATATATATATAACACTAATAAGCTATATAATAAATACCATTAATTTCCGAACAGAAGTAGATCATCAGAACTTCAACATCTTCACATTTATTTCAATGAATAAAAGGGAAATGTAATTCTAATAGAATCAATCAAAGTTCAATTAACACAACAGGTCCACTAACATTATAGAGTAATCTTTCCGCATTTGTAAACTTGTTTGGTAACTTGTTATGCTTATGGACGCTGTCCTTATTCGCAGTCCTTTTGAAATTTCATTTTTTTAAACACGTGTTCGTTTAGTTTGAGCGTGTTTGTCATAATTGTTTAAATTTTAAAATATTAGTTTCCTCAACGATGCACCATTTTCTGGACTCACAATTGTAAGTTGCTATTTGTTTCATTTTTGATCAATCGTTGATTGCGTTTCTGATATTGAAAACACCAGGAACAGTTTTTCAGTGTTTTAGCTTTTACATAAACGGACAGTCGAGGCAATTAGAATATTTCTCTACGCATTTCACCTTTACTGCGTATTTCAAAATCGTTTCCTAACCCATACATAAAGTCTCTTATTTTATCCTGTTTGTTAATGTTGCTCTAGTTAAGTTGAGATTAATTTTTATTAACAATAATTTGTGCGTTTGATAGATAGTGCCTTGTTTCAAGTGTTCATTCCAATACTATAGCCAACCAGCATTTTTGAGCCGCTTCATGAAAATACACGGATCTAAAAAAATAATGTTTGTTTGCGATTTATCACCCAAAATAAGAAAGATATTAACTCCTTTAGTACCTCATACCGCTGTAGTTGATCATTATCTCTTCAAAATCAATAGTTTATGTAGTCAAATCAAACATAATGTTCCGTTGTTATACAAAAGTAATGTGGAATATTATATTGATTGCTTGGATTGCGAGGGGAGGTACATAGGAGTTACTAGTCAATTGTTAAAAACTCGTATAGCTTTACACAGAAATTCTAAAACAGGTACAACCGCGAGTAGAATTTGAATCACTAGAGGTTGCTCTATTATCTAAGCTATCTGGGATTTTCAGTCCATATATACATATTTGATCCTTTCAAGTTTTTATTCATAATTACACCCACGTTTTTTACCGCATCACACAATGTTACGTACTAGCCAGCCATTTTTATAAGCAAGCGCATCAGATGAGTTGATTTTTAAAAGTAAAGGATTCGAATCTATGACGATAGCTTTAGTCTTCTGAAGATTAAGAGAAATACTAAATGGTTGTGACTATTAATAAATTAATTGTCATTAGTATTGATCAGTTGAATTCCGTCAGTACCGCTCACCATTGCATGAATATAAATTTGAAGGTCGTTAACATATTGATTATAGTCATTTACAAGATAAGGACAACGTTAACCATAAACATAAATAACCATAAATTCGAGAAGGAATTCTAAAAATGCAATAATATACGAGGTATTCTATTATAAAAACGTTAAAAAAAGTTGGCTATGCAACTTAAGGCATAGCCAACAGAGAAAATGGAAGAGAATAGGAGGATCACTCTGTATGTATGGAAATATTTCTAGAAGAGAGATGAACTGAAATCTTATGCCTGTGTAAAATGGTGTCATTAGTCTTATAATGACTTCATTCGCTAGAAGAGATATATCAAAATCTACCATCAAAATTTTTGACTGGTTGCAATATCTTCTCATAGGTAAAAGAAAGTAAAAACGATATCCCCAGGAAGTAGCACTTTGGGGAAAGATGGATTATATCATCCAATCCAATTTCCCAAAATGTTGAACCATCCAATAGTTATGAAGGAATTTGCAAGATTTTATTCCAGGCCATGAAGAAGACATTCTCCTACGTGGAGTGTAATAAAAAATATGATGTTCATGAGGAGCACACTGAGAGCTAAATGTGCAACTAATTGGATTGCTGTATTTAATGAACCTATTCAGATCAATCGTCACGATTCGAGCTTGTTGAGGTACAATATTTTATAGCAGAAAATTACAATAATATTTGAAGAAATATAGAATTTTGAAGACGAAGCGTTTGTATTTATTGGTACATTATATTAATGATTTTATCTTTCTTTGTATTTAGTAATGGTGGACCTTTTAAATTTTCTTCTTAAATCTCTTCTTTGAAGAGATTCTGCTTAGCTTACTTATTCTAGAACCACAGCAAAGCTTTTGGGCGCTTTCCTCTTGAAAACGAATAAATTTTTTATTGGTTTATGATAATATGAAAAACAGCTAATTTACATTTGATCTATAACCATAAATATTTTCCTGCAGACGTTTTGGAAAATGTATGAAGACAGCACAAATGGGGCAACGTAAAGAATTGATCAAATTTATTTTACATTTATGTGGCGAATTATGAGACATATTCTTTAACAACATTGTGTGATCAAAGATTCGGTCCAAAGTTTTGATGCATTAAAATATATATTATTTGTATTTAATATTATTATTTACATTTGATATTTTTAACAATATTGGTGTTGAATTCTATAAAATGAAGCAAATGTTACCATACTGTTATTTTGATGTTTACATGCTTAACGCTGCAAAACAATTTAAACTTTCCGATATTTCCAGGTAAAACTTCGAACTAAAACTGCCGGCGAAACTAAACCAATTGCAAACACATCATTATAGCACGTTTGCAGTTCTATTATTTTCCTTTTATAAGCGTCCTTAAAATGTAAAGTATATCCCACTGACGCGCTAAAAGTTCTATTTTTGCAACTCTTGCAGATTAACTCTCGAAACCTTCCAAAAATATCGAAAACTGTGGTAATATTAAATTTAAAAAGTTTGTTGTAATGAAAGCAAATGCATCGCTCATTTTGTAACTTGATGGCATACTCCTTTGGTAATTTGCTTCATTTACCAAGCAATAAATCATATTGGCCCAAACGACATTTTAACTTCCCTAATGGTCCTAAAATGGATTATCCTGGCAGCAAAATAACTTGCTTTTACATTATAATTGGGGATTAAGACAAAGTGTTATTGAAGTTTAATGCTCACGATGACAAAACTGTAATTTGAACCAACTCCAAACAAGTACGAAAACTAGTACTTTACCTTTTGATTGTGTTTTGGGCACGCTGTTTAGGAAAATAATGTTTCGACAATTTTTTCTCGCAAACTCGTCTTTTGGATTTCACCAAATGTTCATACACTGCAATTTTGATGAAAAATAAGGAATAAGGGCATTTTTATGCCTTCAATAGTCGTTATTCCGAACCGCAACTACAATTTGCGGCGACATTGTGCGCCCAGTAAAAATTACACGCAATAACTTATACAAAGGAGCTTTCGGGGAGTTAAAGGGAAAAATATGAAAGCGCCAGTAAAATCCGACGAAATCCCAGCCGGTCTCAGGGTGCAATTTGTACAGATCGCGCTGGTGTGTCGACGCCGACTTGGAAATTTAAGCGACGGTATGCCAAGTATCGCGCAGGAAGTAGAACAGACATACGATTTCTTGGCTGCATTCTACCGCTATTATTCGCCCTGCATTCTGTATTTGGTGGTTGTAAGATCCGAGCCAGAATTGGAAGGGAAGTGTGTTTTTGTTATGCATAAGCACATGTTATCTTCAAGTGAGTGCTTTAAATTGTACTGAAAGAGTGAAGAACTTTTTGTAAAACAAACTTCTGTTTGCCCTAAATGGGAAAATCCAAAAAAGTATTCGTTTGATAGACAGCTTCAAAGTTTGTTAAAGTCGTCTTTAACGTTATCAATACCTGGTAGTCTGGTTAGCCTGGTAGCGCCATCGTGTGGTCAAAGATCATTTATCGGGTTGTTTGGTAATTAGAGCAGTAATTGTTTATGTTCATGTAACTGATGTGTGTTTGGAAGCCATTATTGTGTGCTATTTGCTTTGTAATATTTTTTCTTTTAGAAAATTTTCTTTACTAAGATGTAAGGTGGGGGTTAAACTATTGAAAAATTTTGAATAGTCAATTTAAATTAATATGTTTTTTCTGTTAAAATTGTCCATTTGGCTGCCAAAGTGGTATCTCAATGGCACAACGTTTCGTTTTTAAAGATGTTCGATGTGTGCGAAATTGGATGTATCTCACCGTTTGTCTTTTCATTTACCAAATCCCAGCTTTTACGACACCATAAAAAGTGCTTTGAAATTAATAGATTCGATATCCACTATCCCCAGAGAACCAAATTTTACACTTCAGCGTTAAAACTGCATAAACCAATTTCTCTGCAACGAAAATTAGGTTATTTTCCGATATAGACGCGTTCGAAATATGCGAATAACCTACACGAATACAATTATCCCTTAACTTTTATAGCTCGTAACCCCCTTTCGGGTAACGCAATCTTTAAATTTTATTACGCTACAAAAAGAGATTGGGTATAACCAAGGTTTACGTTTAATTTGGGGATGCAAAAATACAGACTTTAGGGGAAAATTACAGGGCAATTCGGGCCATTTTGACGTCAGCGCGGTAATTTGAAGGTAGTTAGGAAAATTGAGGCTAAAATTGTATCGACCATTGATTGATAATGAATTAAGCACGTCGAAATGAAGATTGAATGACGTCATTGACAAATAAAATAGGGTTCGTTAGGTTATTCTACGAGTAATATTAGGCGACAAGAAAGATTAAAGCAAGTTTTAATTTTCTTTACATAAATAGTCATTTTCAGCAGTTGATATATGGGTGGACAGTTTAATAAATTCACGCGTGGCAGTACAAAATTAAATGTGTTCGCGTTTAAGGTACGTTCAATATTTTTCATACAATATCAGTAGCATTGAAATATTACTACATGCACAGTTTACATGAATGAAACGCCCGATAACAAAAAGAAAATTTATTTAAAAATAGCTAGCGTTAAATGGCGCAGTCAGTAGGATAGGTACGATACAACTGGAGGAATTTCTGTTAAAACGTTAATTTTGTAGTTGTCACCCTGGGTGACTGGACCCTTATCAAGGGTTGATTGAAATAATAAAAGGTCAAATACCAAGGGACCATTCCAAAAAAGTAACCTACAACGTTAACCACTACGCCGGGAAGCGGTTTTCAAAGTTAAATTTGCTGGGCTGAAATGGGAGCTGTAAATCATTGATAAATTCTAGAGGTTTCAGCGAAATATTCCGAGGGTTTCAGATCCGGCCCGAGTCGTTTAGGCTTAAAATTCGATTTAGTCGATGGTGATAAATTAACTGACCCGTCCTTAATGTTGTAACTCCACCGTGATATTTCCATAATTTTGAATGTGGTAGGGGGAAATTTCTGGATTCCCATCTATAACACTATAATTTGTGCGTTTAAAAATCGCGCTGGCATTTCGCTAATGGAATCCAATAAAAATCACTGCGCTATGAAAGTTATTCGGTCCATTTAATAAAATACGCGTTTTACCAAAGCTATTTTCAGCAATAAAACACCGAGTCGAGGCTATTTATCAAACAAATATACGTTACCGAAGTAACGAAAATGTAAATTCAACACACTGTTAATCAATAGCGACATACTTCTATAAATAACGGAATTTAAATATTGTTTCAACTATTTCTGTTTATTATTGCCAATAAACAGAATCTCATTCACTTAAACTACACAAAAAAATTATTCACGACGCCTACGCTTTTTCAATCTTTGAAATTAAAACCACAAACAATTTTGTAAACAAAATTAAAATATTAAGCTTAAAGACAAAGAGATGGCAGTTAATTAAGTATTTAATGAAGTAATATGCATGTTTTAATGATATACATTGACTGTTAAATTTATGTTGGTGGAAAGTTGACGTTTCATTATATCAAAGCTGCAGGTAGAGGAAAAATTAAACAGTGTACATCTGCGTTTGGAGGTATGAGAAAATTGGAAAACTTTTACACGGGGCACGTAGATGCTCTTGTTGCAAAGTGAAGTTTTGACTAACAAATAAATTGAAAACGGGCAAGTTAACAGAGTTGGTTATGAAATATTTCCTGCAGTATTTTGATAAGTTATCTTTAGTGGAGCAAATAAACGAAACGTTTTCGTCTTTTCCTTAATCAAAAACAGTCTTTAGAATGTAACACAATGTGGAGACAATTTAATTTTGAATTACGGAAGAAATAAATTTGTGAATAGCGAGGACGACTTATAGGAAATGAAGAAAACTGCACTTCGGTATTAATAACACTGCTTATGTGATTAGTTTTTTAGAAAACGAAAAATGCTAATAATAATTAGCACTTGTTCTATCAATTGCAATCTTATTTCTTGTACCATTTATAAAAAATAAAATAATACTTACATAGAGTACAATTTTGAGCTCGACCTGTCGAAGATCTTTATATCCTAATTAGTCAACTATTACCTATTTTTTATATTATTTGTTAAATATAATAATATAAAAAATTTGGGATACAATTATTTAAAAAAATTAAATTAATGAACTTGTTATAATTGTACACTTTGCGAGTATAATAAAGAAATTCACCCCCTATTAATTTTTTCGTACTAAAACTAATATACTAAAATGACAAATACTATACTAAAATGACAAACAAAAATCATTTCGAACAAAAAAATAATTTAAAGTTAATTTAATTTAAACTTAGTTTAATCAAACCGTCATTTTCTTTAAATGTGAATATTTTCCATATTGTTTATCGTATCAAAAAATTTCGTGCGAAAAAGTTGTAGATATCAAAACGTTCTGCAGGATAGATAATAAAAATATTTTTTTACCTTGCACCAGTTCCGAGATGTTACCTAAAGTTGTTTATGTTTATCTTTCATAGCTTAGGAGGTATTACATATATAAGGTGTTTATCTTTCATAGCTTAGGAGATATGAAGAAAAATCATATTCCACACAGATTTTAACCCACATCACACTATCCATGATTAAGAACTATGTTTTGTTTTCAAAACAAAAGATTGGATATCTGTTATTTATTATCTTTTGTGCTTTAGTAGATATAAAGAAAAAAGATTTTCTGAAAAAACAGTTCTGCTCAAATTTAGTATGTCAATAAATTGCAAAAAAAGGAAAAATGGAAACAATAAACACGGTAACAATGAACATGGTAACAATAAAGATGCTAAAAATAAACATGATAACAATAAAGCAAAATTTTCCTACAAAGATGTTCAATATGGCGGCCGTTTACTTCTAAACACTTGGTAACACGCTTTTCGACACCTTTTCTACAATTCATTAATTGACTGAGTTAAAAGCCTGTATGACACTTTGTTGCAAATCATTCATGCTGTTATATATAACTCATTCCGTATACCACAATTTTATGGCCCCGCATGAAAAAGTCCAGTGGGGACAAATCCGGAGATCTCGCTGGCCATCGTATGGGACCGTTCGTTGCAATTCACCGATTTCCATATCTTAAAATTGATTGAAAGAAAATTGTTCTCTCCTCTTGAATTATTGGTAGATCATCAAACGCATCTTCAATTTCCTGTTGCAGCAGTTCGAGATATGTGTTTGAATTAAGTGTTCCGTTAAAATATGCGGACCTATTAAACGGTTTCCCAAAATGCCGCACCACACGTTAAATCCGTTAATTATTCCGATTGTAGCGAATGTCGTTGTCTGTAAATCGACTTCACTCCATCGAAACTCCAAAGAATTTTATTAGGAAAGTCAAATCACTTGCAATTTGATCGAGATACCATCTACAAAATGTAACTCGCCTTTCATACTCAGTTTCCTTCATTTCTTGGTATATCATTGCGTTGTAGGGGTGAAATTTGTTTTTCTTTAAAATGCGATGATATAAATTTAAATATTCATTTACTGCCGCAGTTGAATTCCGATTGCAACTTATGTAGGTAACAAACATATACGTTTTTTCATAGTTTGCAAACGCCATTATTAATGTAGAATATGAATAATTGATGGCAGCTACAACTTAAGACAGGAGTGGCTTAACAATAGTGGCTTAACAATATTATTGACGTATGTGTAGTCTTTTGTTTCAATCGTCGGTAGTGTGATGTGACTTAAAATCTGTGTGGAATATGACTCTTCTGCATATCTAATAAACTATGAAAGATAAAACCTTATATCGTTGGGAAGGGAAAAAATCAAATAATTTAATAATGTCAAAATCAACTATGGTTTCCATTTTAAAAAATACAACTTTGGGTCATATCTCGCAACTGATGCAAAGTGAAAAAATATTTTTGTGATCTACAGAATGTTTTGAAATCTATAACTTTTTCCCTCGAAATTTTTTGATACGATAAATAATATACAAAATATTCACATTTGAAGAAAATGTCAATTTTAAGTTTTTTCAGGATATCTAGTAGGCGATGAATTTTTTTGGAAAAACAAAAGATGGTTTGAATAGCTTAGATAAACACCCCCATATTGTTCCATTTAACTGAGTCTGTAGCTCTTACCGTTTTCAAGATAGCAATGGTGAGCAACGAATTTGGGACACCCTGTATAGAATACAATCTTAACATATAATCTATCTAATCTATACAATCCAAAAAATCTTATTTTGACTCTTTTTAAATATTGTAATTTTATTAACATGAATTGGAGCTCGATCTGTCGCAGATCCTTCTATCCTAATTGGTCAACTATTAACTACTATTTATTTTTTATATTATTTGTTAAATAAAATAATATAAAAAATTTGGGAGATAATTATTTAAAAAAAATAAATTAATGAACTTGTTAATAAGTGTATAATTTGCAAGTATAATAAAGAAATTCACCTCCTTGTTCATTATTTGGTACTAAAATTAATATATCAAAATGACAAATACTATACTAAAATGGCAAATAAATATAATTTCAAACAAAAAAATAATTTAAAGAAATAAATAAAAATATGTTTCAACATAAATATATTAATTTATCATATCGTTATCCAGGAAAAGTAACTCGAACTCAAACTTATAAAAAAGCCATAAATACTAATTTAAAAAAAAACTATATGTATAATAATACATAATATTCTCATAAATAAAATTCTTGAATATTCAGCTAAAAAAATTAAATCAAATCCACCTTCTATATTCAACATTAAGACTAGAAACTAATTTTGACCCCCCTTCTGTAAAATCAAAAGGAGTTCGATTAGTCTCAGCTAATCTAGAAGTATATTCTTGATATACTGTAAAATATGTAATATTTAATCAAAGTATTAAATATAAAAAGGAAATTAAAATTTTACTTCATATGAAATAGTTAGTAGGCCGTAATCAACCTAATATTGAATAATTCGAATTTGGTGATCAAACAGCAATTATAATTGTATAAACCCCTAATCTAGAACAACATAAAAAAATAATACAGAGGGGGAGATGTATTCCAGTTAAATTTTTACCGCTTTTAGAACGTTCTAAACAATGAGGTTATGGTATATGACGTATAAAACTATAGGCTTGACGTTTAGATGCCAAAAAGGAAATGAAAGACAGTCGCTATCTTCAATTCAAAGAGCAAAGTTCTGCTATATGTAGGTACTACAGAAAACTGTAGAGCGGAGCAGCTTGACGCTTTATCAATTTTTTAAATTTTAAACAGGTAGTAGCCTGATTAAAATTTAGATGCCTTTATAATAATATAGATGTTTCTGTCAGTACTAGTTTGAAAAGTACTGACAGAGGCTTCATTTCTTCTGCAAATGCACATGTTCTTCCATTTCAAACATATACTACATATCGTTGGTTGTGGATAAACTTTGGCAGTAAATTCTGTCAATCCTCATCTTAGTGTGCTTCGTCTTAATTTTTGAGATATGCAATTTGTAGTAATGTATACTTTGTATATTAAATAATAAAGCTTCTTTTTACAAGTAGTTGATGATATATCCTTTACTGTGAAAAAAATATCATTGAAGGTATTTATTATAATTGTTGGGGTTCTTTTAAACGGAACACAGTACACTGTATTATTTCATATAATGTTTACGACAGCAAGGTTTCAATTAAAAGGAACAGTGCAAAAACAGTAAAAGCAAAGCAACCTTGAATTAATAAGATTCTGAAAAGTAATAAAATAATAAAACTTTACTTCTTTTTAAAATTGCGATAATTGCGTTTGGGGGATATTTTTAATTTTTAAGAACTTGTTTTGAAAGCTTGTTAAAAATTAAAATAACCAAAGACTCTAAGTATATAACATCCTTTCTTTGTAATAACAAATGAAAGAAACTGTGGTAATAAATTATGGTTATGAAGGATTACTTTCATAACCATTATCATACCTTTAAAGGTATGATTGTTATGTCCTCTGTGGAAACTTAATGTGAAGTTGTTGTGATGTGTGTATGATTTATTTATATATTAT
>JAWQRJ010000616.1:0-19590 GCA_033557515.1 Diorygopyx duplodentatus | reverse complement strand
TTCAAATTTTACACTAAAAAACCACAAACTTTATACCATTTGATACCGCTTTGGTTTCATGTTCCTATCTTGACTGGTTCAAAAGTTAGCAGGGGGGGGCATTTACGTCCGCACTGTATATATCGGTTATCTACATAGACAATTATTTGTATTCTTTTTCATATTTGTGAGCAAATTTTAATTCAACAACGTACCAATGTTATCTTTGAGATCACTGATCAATTGCATGTACTCATTAAAACTTTTAAAACCTCCAAAGAAGGGCGATGTCTAATCGAACTACAAAATTTGATTGTGATTTGACGCAACTATATTTGTTTGCTGTGGGTTGTTTAGTATAATATCACACCTGTTTTTTATTGCAACGAATGTTCGCACTTACACAATACAGATTCAGGAGCTGCCAACTCAAAAACTGCTTCGCCTTAACAACTCCATTTGATATAATGAAATTACGAACCGCTTGTGGTCGTAAAACCGCTAGCGGTGCCTCTTCCAAACCATTGGCCGAGTGAGCTTTAAAATCGAAAGACGTCGTAACAACTGCTTGTATCCTATCTAATTACAATTGCATTGCTCTTATGTGATCCAGCCATCTGAGCCTCTGCGTTTCGATATGTGTCGTTATTTTTAGGCTCCTGATAAAGCATCTTCGCTTCTTCTTTACTTCATCTTTGCTTTATCCACGCATCCGCCATTTTTTCTTCTCCGTTTATGGAGAAGGAAAAACAGTCTACGTCTTCTGTTCCCACAGTTTCAATTGCTCTCCCAATTTTTTGAAACAGAAAAAAAATCGATTTTGTCCATGGAAGACTACTTTCGTTTTCATTCTCAAACATTTATCCTGAATTTTGTGCCCATTGCTAGTTATCATAAATCCCAGCGATAATATGCAACTATTTTCAATTTCCGGAACTCAGTTTCTCTTTTTATGTGAACAATCTTCATCATTTACATGCATAATTTTTCCAATTATCATATCTTTTGTTTTCTTTTCATTGATGCTCGTTATTGAATGTTGTTCCCTACATGCTCATTGTACTTCTTCTTACTATGACCTCTAGCGGTAGGTTAAATAATGTTATGGATAGAGGTTCCCTATCTGACTCCAATCTTACTAAGCTGTAATTCTTTAACTGTGAATATCTATTCCATCACCGATCTACTGCTTCTAAATCCTGTATGCCTAATCCTTTTTCCACGCCTTTCTTATACGTCCTTCTAACCTCATCTCTTTGCAAACTTCGTATATTGTAATCTCTTTTGATTCTCGTTGGCACCAATGGGAATCATTTGCTAACTTGAGGTTGCTGTCCCATGCCTTTTGTCCTATTTCCCATGATGTTTAGAATTAATTTAGTCTAAAATAATTTAAGGTTTATTTCACTATGTACTATCTCACCATCTGTTAAATGTCTTCAGACTGTTGTATGGCAAATCGAATCTGTTAGCACCGCAATAGTTTGAAATCTGCTCAAGTGGGAAATTCATCAAGTGAATTAATTAAGTAATTTTAGGATGCGGGCGAAAAGAAGTACGTTGGCAGCAACAAATCGCAGAGGAATTTTGTAATCTGGTGGAAAAATAAAATCAACGGTTGTAAAGAGCTGCTTAACAGTTGGATTTAACTGACATTTGCGCCTGTATAATTATACGGTAAACGATTTAGAATTACGCTAATGAATCTACTTTAAAGCCAGGTTTTTATCTCTACGGGTTAAGAACAAAATGAAAAGGAAATGGGTATTTTCATCTACATAAAACGTTAGCTTTATAATCTAAACGATGTTTAATGGCGGCATTTAATTGATCAATTATTTAAATTAGTTCTGTTTCGACGACCGTATTTTTCTAGTTTGCTTTATTTGAAATTGTTTGGTAGTCGAGCATCCTTAAATATTAAAGACGGCTCTATAAAAATAAACAATCATCTGTATCCAAAGGGTTGATCTATTCTCAATGTACCTATTAGTATGACGGTAATGGCTCCTCCAAGAAAATCACATCGTATAAATTATGTTGTTGCAATGTCCATAAACTGGGGGAAATTCTCATAAATGTAATCCTTGCTTCCGATATAATGTTCCCAAGGAGCTTTTATGACCGTCGGAACATCCGCTACTAAGATACTTAGTAAACTTTGTGCGCCATTGCTGTGTAGTTATGTCTGCTAGCGTTGTAAATATCATTAAGTTGAATGTACAAATGTTGTAACTACATTCTTTTATAATAATATTGATAACACAAGTGGTTGAAAATATTATAATGTTTTCGTTATTTTTTAAGCTTTTATGGAATTGATATGATTAAAGAAAGGTTAAAGTTAAGTTCTGACAGATGATGCGTTCTATCCGTCATGACACTCAACACTTAGCGCTGTATTAAGCTACAAAATCCTGCTTTCAGTAAATGTAAAAAAGATACATCACCAGTTATAGTAAGTATACCTTGACGACTCCCAATCTTTTATAAGAACAATAGAAATATTTACAATTTATAAAAATATAAATTACGCCATTCCCTAAAAGAACTTTTATAAGAAGGGAAGGATTTATTTCTCGGTTTGCAGCGTTTATCGCCTCAAGATGAATAAATAATAACATTCCCGACGCTATTGTTTGCTTTTTGTTTACGGGAACTGCTCACAATTTCGAGAACAATTTTCTTTAACCCTGCCACGCTGATGAATCTTTTAATACAATATCGTCTCCCTTCGGATTAAGGCAACCAGAACCGCCTGGAGTTTGTATCATTCGTATCGTTTTTCATTTCGTTTTTTTCCACCCTCTTTCTGCCCCAGATGACGATTTAATTAAAGTTCGGTGTTTGTTTCAGACCGACCTGGAGTACGTCCTTCAGATAGCTAAGGAAGTCGAGATGAGGTAAGCAATTATTTTGACGTTTTGCAGATTTTTCCTCATTTCGTGTTTAAGGGGAAATTAATCACGAAGTATTTAAAAAAAATTAAGTGCTCCATCAGCTGTGTATTTAAGAATTTAACTTTCACGTTTCGAGTTATACCGAGTTATGTACATGGTAGTTTACAAAATTTGTTCTTGTTGATACGTGATGCGCCCCAATATAGATGAACTCCTAGTTAAAATGGCCATTACTATACTATAAACACCTTACAATTTCATACATATAACTGTTCCATTCAAAAATGTGCCAGAAGATGCCAAAAAATGCCAAGTGAAATAAAAATTGACGGAACTCAACTTTTTTTTTCCAAAATAATTAATCAAAATGATGTTCTCGTTCCGTTAATTTCTTTTTGATACCACGGACGGCTTTGGAAATTTGACAGTTTTTTTTAATACCAGTATTCGGTATTATTTTTTAATTTCTAGTACCGGTATTCCGGTATTATCTCCGGTATTACTATTAGAAAATTTACTTAATTTACGTAATATCAAAAAAGACAATTTTAAGTATCTTCTGAACTAAATAAGATATCATATCTCGATTTTTACTGTTATATTAAGCATGAGAAATACTACCCTTTTCGTAGTGAACTTATGCACTGGGATATTGTATGTTTATGATATGAACGTCCACAATTGGGAGATTGCACTCATAGATAACTTGATTGTTTTAAATGCAATGGTTTAATAGTTTTTCAACAATTAGGTGTAAAATTGTGTTTTCTTTCGATTTTCTTTAGATATTATTAGCGTTATTTCTAACGATTTTCGAAATATTCGCGATTTTCCCAATATTCAATTATAAAATAAATTAACTGAATACATTGTATAAAAAGTAAGTGAACACACTGTGTGTATTAAAAAATAATTTTATTTTAAATGATCAATGTGTTGTTTTTATTTGAATTATTGCTCCCAAAATTAATTGTAATGGAGTTAAAGCTTAGCTTAATACTTAACAAAATAAACCAATAACTACGTTTTAAGGCGACTTGTATTAAAAGTCAGCATATCAGTTTATAAAATAAGTTTAAGCATTATCTCTTTTTCAAAGCGAAATGTTTATGATATGAAATGCGAAACATTGAATCTTTGAAATCCCGAATAAGTTGATTTTTTAAATGCTGCTTTTGTTTCACGATCAGTAGTATTATATATTATCAAATTAGGGTTTCTTTCTAATTTATCCAAGTATTATTAGCGTTATTTTTAACTGTTTTTGGAATATTATTTACTTTCTCAGTGTTTAAAACAACTTCTGTTCCAAATTATGGTATACATTTAGGGTGTGGTTATGGTATACAAATGTATACCATAATTTGGAGCAGAGGGAGTAATGCTTAGAGTAAACCGAACATACTCTGTACCTTGAAAAATAATTTTTGATCGGAAAGAAAATTTTTTGAAAGATGATTGCAATACAAGGAATAATACAAAGCATTGTATCATTAAAACATAATTATACGATAAGTGAAAGCTCTCAATTTATTGCACATATTGTTATAAAGTTAATAACATCCGCAATATGCTTAATATGCGCGATATAACTATGCAGTTAATCACAGCTAAAACCAGCTATTTTAGTGACTGTTATTACTCCGTAATTGTTGTACCCATATTTCATTTAATATAACGGTAATTATTTTAGCGGTGACACATTTTGGATTAATTCATTGAAACATGTCGAATATGTGCTTTTAGCAGGCTGAACAAACTGTTGAAGCCGTCCAGAACAATTACGAAGCTAAATAAGCTTAGCGAGTTTACGACAAACTTCCAGAGTAAACTATCGCAATTAAAAAGTTGAACTGAGTTTGTTCATTACGGGAAGCGAAGAAATTTAGGATGTACACACTTTCGACCAGCATTACCCCTACCCTTTCAGCTGGGAGATTAAGTCTGCCGAAGGATGGCCCGTCATGCTTGTAAATATAGCCGCTGAAATAGAGTAGGGATCATATTTGAGACGCTATGGTGCCGAGAATCTCGGTTTTATGACGCAATTTAAACTTTGTGTGATGTATGACTCCTTGCGGAGTAGGTTGTCTGTCGCGATTGTGTTCATGTGGCGGCAATGTAAATTTTCGGTAGTCTTTTAGAATCATGGTGCACTTTCGTAAGGAAAATAATAAAACTAAGTTTTATACCGGGAAAAAGTTATATATTCTGACTCAACATTTTATAATTAGCCTTTAAGATTCGAATTTCCTCTATTTCTCACTCTTTATTCAATGTTTATATTCTTATTTTCTTTCGAATTTCATTCTTCTTTGGCAATGAACACCATCTGAACACCAATTTTTCTTAATAATTTTGTCAATTTTTTTTCAGTTTTTTACTTTTTTTACTCTTCTTTAGGCAATGCAAAATTCTTGTAAGATTAGTTCTAATATATTTTCATTTTAGAAGTGCTGTTGTCATTTGCTAACATTAATATAATCTGCAAGAACAAGCTGTTACGGGTTAGAATTTCAATCTAGTACCTCTCCACCATGTATGCTACATATTTCACATTGAAAAGTTTAGAAACACATTTAAATAGAAATAAATAATAATAAATGGCAATTTATTGCGTTGTGTTGTTCAGTAGTCAGTTTCACTTTCGATTGTTTGCAAATGAAGGTGATTATGAATTTTAACAGAAAACTGGATATATCAAGGAAGCAAACGGGATGAGTCAAAGAGACCGCGAATTTTAATTATTACCATGTTTTGTTAATAAATATCGTTGGTTTTATTGGCATCCTCTTGGTTTTATTTCTGATATATCCGCATCGCCTTAGTAGAAAAACTTCTATTTTCAAAGTGAAGTTAAATTACTTATTTATTCTGAGAACAGGAAAAAGAAATATTGACTTCATTAATTATCTTACTTACAAGAAACGGAGCTATTGCAACATCAGCATGTTCAGGCCGTAATTTCTTACATTAATCACTGACAGTCATGATTACATCTTTGTACTGCAGTTTATAAACCCTATTATTAAATAAAACAGTTCAGAAGGTTTAAAACGCATCATCGAAAACATCTCATAAATAGGTACTGTAATTTTGAATTAATTTCACATAATTTCGATTACGATATTTTCGATTTGGAAATTATCGCTCTAGCTTAAAAGAGGGTGGTCGGTGTCAGTTCATCTGTTTGAAAAAGAAATCTTAACATCGATTTGATAAAATATTGTTATATTCAATGTAAAGCTGTGGTGCAATTTTATTTTTTCTTGGGGTCATCAGTAGAGCGGGTAATTACGTCTTGTAGTTCTTTTAATTCGAAACTCCAGGAAACCTTTCCTGCAAAATTTTAAACGTGATGGTATGATACATATAAGAAGAGAACTGAAGAAAAGCGGAATGTTCTTCCTAGGGATGATGGTGTATTTGCGAAACTTCAAATTGTTTACCCGACACTTGGTCAAAAGTTATTACACCAATCTTTATCGCGGACGGCATGTTATTCTTTTTTTTTTGGGAAGTATTTAGAAAAATAGTATCTTCAAGGTTCAGGAGTTGTAGCTCCCTACGGAAGTATTTTTGGAGATATATCTATTGAAACTGTTTACTCTATTTTAATCTTAGAATATTCCAAAAACACATTCGAAACTAGTTAGAGTGTAACTTTTAAACCAGACAAGATAAAGGCATTAAACTAAAGCAAGTGAAATAATTAACTTTTAATTTACTTACAAATAACTAACTCTCTATTGTTCTTAAGTAAAGTAACCCGTTCCCTTTTTGTTTGCTTTATTCGGTGAGTAACCCCGTGTTGCTTGTGGGTAAAGTATTCCCTCCTCCGTTCTTTGTTTTCTCCTCAAAATCGTACAAAAGAATTGCGTCTCAATAAAATTACCTAATTATGAAATACGGCCCTGTCTTTAAGTCAGTGATAAAAAGTGTCAATGTACACAACCTCGAAAAAAGAAATTAAGTGTCCAAAATTATTTAAGTTCCCTAACAGCATGGAATTGCAATAAAAGGAACATTTAAATTAAAAAAAATGATATTATTAGCAGTAATCTGTACCAATTTCAATAATAATAAGTCCTTGCATCGGAAATAATACATTATACCAGTCAGTTACTCCGAGTCAGAATCTGAATCAGCATCTTCGGGAGAGTTTGGGTTATCCTTACCCTTTCTACTGCCCACAATACCTTATTTGGAGGTATCGTGGGCAGTAATAGGCCTACAGCCTCGTTAGAGAAGGACTGATGTCCCTTTTTTGACGTTTTTCGAAACGACGTTCTTAGAAACTTATCAGATGTTAACAGGAGCCTGTTTAAGACATCTCTGCTGTAGACTTCTAGTAATTTTTTTCTCGAAAGGTTTGTATGTAGGATCTCAAGTGTTTGTTACAAACATCTGCAGCTTCCTCAGACAATTGTCCAATCGATAGAAGCATGTTGTATCACTGCAATTCCATGAACAAATATTTTGTGGACTGTGGGCAACACAGGATGCCAACCGTATAGTTCTACGTAAAGTTCGGCCGTTTGTTTACAATATTTCGCAAACTTATCGAAACTGCCTACAACAGAAAATGCTGGAAATGGCCACCGTCGACGTCGATGCCAGCGCTGTGTTCGATTTATATCAAACTGTGAGACACGCGTAGCAGCTCTGCCTGAGGGATAGCAGCAATAGCATTTTCAATGTTCTGCTGTAGCTCTTGCAGTGTGTGAGGATTATTTGAGTAGACCTGACCCTTCAATTTGCCTCCGAAATAAAATTCACAGGGAGAGAGATCAGGCGATCGAGGAGGCCACGAAGTTGCACTGCCTCTGCTGATTGTCCTCCCTTACCGAACACCTCATGCACGCGTGACAAGGTTGTCAAGTCAGTGTGCAACAGCACACACTGCATGTTGCTGAAAATATCCATACAATCGTTCATCTTCTATGAGCTGATCCACAAATGAATTAAACAGATTATGGAGATACCGGTAAGCATTAACAGTTTGGTAAAAGAATCGTGTTATGATGCATGAAGCGTAAACTAGACATTGCGCTCCAAACACCAATCTTGAAATTATGCAACGGCTCTTCGAAGTACTGATGGTGACTTTCTGATGCATAATGGCGCATGTTATGTGAGTTATGTGCGCACATACCCTGACAGGCTGAACCAGGCCTCATCTGAAGAAATGAAAAACTGAGGATTCAAAAGTTCTGATTCCACTTCACTCAGAAACCACTGGCAGAACACCGACGATCTCTTAATTCCCACTTGCACAGTTAACGGCGTTGAGATTTCGTCGGATTTTTGTTCCAAACTCCGCGTCTGTTTTGTAAATATTTTCCGGGCCATTTTTATTTTACCCATCCTGTATTTTGTCGTCATGAATCTTCGTATTAAATTTATATCAGTTCCCTATGCTTCGGGAACTTGTTTCCGGATCTGTGAAGAATCTTCTTGAGGAATTAGCATCATTGGTGTTGTTGCCGGCTCCTTGTAAGTGTACATCCACCAACAACCCCGTTTCCTCTCTGAATGTATCGTGAATTACATTTTTTTTCTTTATATTTTTATCGTTGTCACTATATTTTTTCCTCTTGCTCGCCTTTTGCTTTCTTCACTAGCTTCTTCGAATTTTTTGGGTCTACCTAACTTTTGGTCGTCCAAGTCACCAATTGTATTGAAATGCTTAACCAATGTTAATTTTTTTTCATAAACTGATCTTTATAGTTGGCAACAACCCATTTCTGCTTAAAATCGGACTTAAATTTACTTTTTTTGACTGTTACGTATTCGTTAGTAGAACATTTCGTTATTTCTATAAGTTTATTCTCCAAAAATGATAATCTTTTTTCAATTTTGTTGGTCTTTAATTTTTCCATGAGTTTGTACATCGAGCTTTTAGATATCGCCGTCAGTGGCTCCAAAGAACCTACGAAAAGTAATTAAAACATAAATTATTATTAAATATTGAAAGTAAGCAACCAAATTACCTCACCATAAAATGGAATAAAATCAAAAGGGAAATAGCGGAAAGTTTTATTTCAAAGATCCGTTAAACAAGGATAAAAAGAACATAGAATGCAAAAAAAAAATTTTTGTAAATACTGTCAAAAAAGTCAATATTTTTCAGGGTCATCCTGACAGATAACAGTATCATTACTTTATGCACTGTATTGATTTAACATGTGTTATATAAAAGTACTTTCCGATTTCACACTACACTGATTTTAAGCTCCAACTGAAAATGTGCCATAAATGGGAGCGCTGAGAACCTGGACTTGCGCTGTTGACAAAGACTGAATTCCGACTGCTAGAGGGAGGTTATCGTCGCGCTGCGGTTACTGATTAATAGGCGTTGGCTATTGAACTCTGAAAAAGAGATCATTTGAATACGATTCATTATACATCGTGATTTCCATGGGTCATTTAAAATTTGGGCCATTTAAAATTTTCCCCACTTTGGGCCATTTAACATTTAAAAATACTCCATAGTGCGGGGGACCCAAAGCTATGTACATCACGTCCCCACAATAATATAGATATTAATTCGCTATACCCCGATGTCTACTGTATATCTTGGTTTTTATGTTTGATATGGAAAATATGAATCATAAACTTGATTGTTTTTAATTCGAATTTCTTACTATTATTTGACTTGCATGAGCGTTATAGAATTTTTACGATCAGAGATAATCAGAGGCCATGGATAACCACCAAACATAAAACTTTTAATGAAACTTCCTGACGAAGCCCTTAAGCGATTTACACGTACGCGTGACAATTCCCACTGGAATTATTATAAGCAACTGCACAAGTTGTGCTATACAGAGAGAGCAACGTTCAATTTTTTTATCGAATCACTAATCTTATCAAATTTCAATTATTGTGACATAATAGGTGCTTAGATTCTTATGACGTGAGGCGTATTTAGATGGCCCAAAATGCATGCTTGAGAATTATTTATGGACCTCCGAGTTTGTTCATATAGTGACTAATTTGATAAAGATGTAACTATTTTATATTCTCAGATCACAAACGTAAAATGCAATTTGACTCTAATATGGTACCATTTTTAAATATAAATATAAAAAAATTCTATAATTAGAATTGAGTTAATGACTGAGCCTTTGAACTATTGAGTTTCATAGAATAATTTGAATTTATTATTAATTATGTCAGTTTATGTGTGTTCATTAACCAGTTGAGTGTGCTAAATTATGGTAAATAATTAGTAGGTAATACATACACTTCAAGAGTAACTTTTAGTTTCGTTTTACTGTGCAACTGCTTTTACTTGCATCTAACCGGAAATAGAAAGCGTAACTCCAGAAGAAAGAAATTGTCTCTGGCTAGTGTCGTTAGGTGATCTAGACTAGTGCGTCTGTTACGCAAAGCCGTATTACGTGACACAGATTTCTAAATCCTTTCACTGGTAGCAGTTGAGTTGGTTCTACTTATAGAATTTGCGCCTTTGTCATATCTGCTGTTCCTTTTTTTTGCAGAAAACTTTATAGTTCTCCGGTCGTTGTCGTCTGGATAATAAAGCACCGCATTCTATTTGGAGTCGTTCCAATTTTGCTTGTTACGTTGGGCATTTGCACTTAAGCGTTGCCAAATAAAGAAATCTGATCGAGAATCCATAATAATCTGCCATGGCTATAGCAAATCTTTATTGCAGGAGCCTACAATTGGTATTGCGTTAGTTTATAGAGTTAATCTGTTAATAGTGTATGTATAATTGAACCAGAGAATAATGAATAATAATAACCATTACTGGTACTTGAGACACTATACTTTTTCTGGCATAAGAAAGCAAGAGGTTGCACATTCAGACGTGGTGAAATGTTTTGGTTAATAGGGATCTTGCATGCAATTTATTTTTATGTAAATACTATTTATTAATCGGTTCGTTTTCACTAAGTATTGCAATCCCCTTGCATACAGGGTTCGGTATCTTTCAGGGGGTGGAAGATTGTAGCTAGCCAATGCAAAAATGTCCTATACTTAATGCTTATATCGCTGTAAAGCTAATAAGAAGGAGAATCGGAATATAATAAAATATTACAGGTGTCCCATTAAAAAAGGAAAAAAATATATTTGGTACAGCCTGTATTAGTCTAGTCGGGTGCATTAAAAAGCTTACTTAGTTGCACATAATTTACTCCCTACAATCATTTTTCCAACTCTTGTAATAACCGAGTTAATCGTATCGGATGTGCAACAAAGTTTGGGACATCTGTACATTTTTATAAAATGTAATTTATAGTCGTACGAACGAGACAAACTCATTCCCAGACCTTTATATTACGTCGCAGTAAAACGCGACGTGCGATTTCTCTAGGTTTCTCTATTCTGCCGCTGCGATGCGCAATAATAATAATAGGTAATAATAGCACCGTTATTAGTGTCATAAAAAAGACAAAATGTGTATTGAGCGTTTTCTCAGTTAGGACTTGCCACTTTAAAATAATAAAAATGTGCCCACAATCCCCATTTATTCTTTATAAATCTGCAGTAAAATAAAATATTTAACGATAAATAACAAGGAAGAATGTATCATATAAATATCATATCGTTTTTTTCTTTGAACAAAATACTTTAGTGGTTTAATTAATTATATCCAATCTTGGGGTAAATCTTCTTCTGTGATTTTGAATGAATATTTAACGTAAGTTTACACAATAAAATCCGATGTCCATTCGACGAAGATTACCTCGTGTTTCCATTTTCGGATGACAGGTTTGTGTAGACGCGCACTGGCAATAATAGGTGCAATCGTTCAAAGAGAGAAATTTTAAAGAGGCGGGGAGGGTTACCGAATAGCTCAAATTGGTTAGAACGTCCGCCCGGAGAGCGGGAGACACGTGTTCGAATCCCGTCTCCGCGACGTTTTTTTCTTTGAACAAAATACTTTAGTGGTATAAACAATTATCAACCCAGGTGTGGGAATTTTTAAAATCTCAAATCGTATTATTAGTCTAATCACACAGTCTCCGATTTCACAGTGTAATTGCGAATAACGACGATATATGTACTAACACAAAGCATTGCAACTAGAAAGTCTCCATAATTTATTTATTTATATTCGTATCCTCCCTAGCTCCTTATATATAAATTTAAAGTAATAAATAACTGGAGTACTTGAAATTTATAGATAAGGGGCGAGGGTGGATCCGAATATAAATAAATAAATTCGCCGAGTTTTTTTTTTAAATTTGAATATGGTATGGTATATCATAACGGTATGGGTGGGATTCTTTATTAAAACTGCAAACTATATTTTCTTTACGAAACTTATGGATTAAATATTAGATTAATATTTAATCTACGCGCTTTAGTCTGCGAGTTCTGAAATTGGGAGGTTTATGAATAATTCTGTACTTATTCTTTCTCGTTATTACATGAATTTCATTATACGTTCGCATTAAGAATCTCTATTTTGTTCGTTTTGTTGATACTAAAGCGAAGGCTGCTGAATAACTTAGCTATTTGGCTTTTTGTTAGTTATACTTTGAAATATGTATGTATTTCAACTCTTCTATAATGTCAAAAGGTAATTTAATTATGTTTTATGGATGTCTCGAGTGTAGTTTAATATATTTTAAAAGTCACTCTGAGAAAGATTTGCCTACATCAACAAAAGCTCGAAGTCGTAAACTACCGCATTAGATCAAGATGACATAATTGCGAAAAAGTTGAACTGCAGTATTCTCTAATATTTGACGATCGCGTAAAGAATAAGATTAAAAATAATATTGCACGAATACCGTTAATTCAACGTGAGGGGGAAACTCAACAATTAGATATGATTGAGAAAAACGAGCAATCAAATAAACTGAGTAGGTGTGATCACTTACACGACTTTCTCTTTCCTAAAAATAGATAGGGCGGTTAGGAAACCCCCCTATCTAGTTTAGGAATAACTTCTAAACGGTGCGACTTAGGACATATGTATGTTTAATAAAATGGACCATAAATTCCATAAGGAACCCAAAAATGTAATAATATAAAGGGCGTTCCCATTAAAAATCTGAAGTTGCATCTGAAATATGTAACAAAATCCTCACACAGTTTGCAAGTAGGTAGATAAAGCGCGCGTAAATCTCCCTAAAGTTGTTGACTTTTGATCTGACGTCGAAATTCGGATTTTACCTTATAAAGATGGAGCACCCTTAGTTTATATTTAATAGCGGTTTTGAAATATAGTTGCTTGTTTTAAAGAGATTAAATAAAGTTGTAGATAAAAGTCATAGTTGACAGGCATATAATGGCTATTATTTTCCGCCTTTCAACTCTTGTTTAACTTTCATCCTCGAGAATAATAGTTCACATTTTGTGCTGCTTAAATAATATACTCTTAATCAGTTAAAAGCTAAACAACCTTCATCCTCGAGAATAATAGTTCACATTTTGAGCTGCTTAAATAATATACTCTTAATTAGTTAAAAGCTTTACAACCTTCATCTATTGTATTTGAAGGTGCGTACAATTCTGTAGGGTCAGTTTCATCATATTAGATAAAATGTCAACGCGCACTACGCCTCGCCTCGCCGCGCGGGAAATGCGCTTTTAGAATGTCGGTCCGCCCGGATTCAGTTTTGCGTAGATGCACCCTGGCATTATTTAAATTAATTTAAATTAATATTCCATTCTCAAAACAGCTTTATTGCTTTGCATTGTTTGAAATACTTATTATTTCATGTGGTTGATGACATAAAATAATCGCCACGTTTTTTTCTTGTGATAAAAGTAAATTTAGGAAAACAGAACGTTGTGACAATCAATAATCTGGAATTACTTGAATGGCAAAAAGACCGTTCAATTTTTCTTGTCTCAAAAGTACAATATAAAGATTGGCAATACAACGAAGAAATATAAACATAAATTGACTTTTCTAAATATTTATTGACCCATATTTATTAAAATTAATAGTTCAAAAGATGCAGTTGAGTTATGTGTATGCCTGGATGTAATTCCGAAATGTAAATAGTAAACACTAAAATTTAATTTTTATTATAGCGAATTTATATTCATATTATACTCAAGCGATTTTATATTTACGTAATGTGAAGATATCTAAGATATGATCTCAGATATGCTTCGTTATTAATCTATTAATTGAAAAACATTTATTTACAATCATTTAATATTAAAATGTAATGTATTAGCCACTAATGATAATTCCACCTTGCCTATGTACATATAACGTAGGTAAATATATATTCGAGCACCCCATGAATAATGTGAAAAAAATGAAAATGTGGGAAGTATTACATTTCTTAAATTATTTAAAATCATACTTTTTCATATGACTAAACACAATGTAATAAAAGTACTAACTGAGTCAACGTGAAAAATTTAAATTAAATAATGTGTGACTTCACATAGCGTTTGTCACATTAATAACGTTACTGTCAAGTTAATAATTTGTTGACAAGTAATGTTCGTTCCGTTTAGGTAATGACATGTTATTAGTTTGTTAACTTGACAGCAATGCTTTGGGTAACAGTAATGATTTAAGATGAGTGAAATTTATTGTATTTTCAGATTTCCTGGTCAAGTGGATTCAGGTTTAGTGGAGGTCGTGTCACCATCACCTTCATACTACCCTGACTTGTCGCAACTGCGACCAACGTTAGGTGATCCCATGGAAAGAGTGAGATGGAGATCAAAGCAAAATCTCGATTTCGCTTTCCTCATGTCCTATTGTCAGCCGAAAGGGACGTTGTACGTGCAATTAGAGGACGATATTCTCGCGAAACCGTCGTACATCAGCAAGATGAAAGAATTTGCGATAGAAAAGACCGCATTGAAAAAGCAATGGTTCCTGTTAGACTTCTGTCAGCTAGGCTTTATTGGTGAGTATGTTTGTATTCGTAGGATGTTTAATATTTTGCTTATGCTACATTAAGTGCGATGCGACTTCATGTATAGCCTTCTTCTAATAAAAGTGATAATGATGAAAAATAATAATTTACTAATCGGTAGATATTAGATTCAAATTTAAAAAGTTGATTTAGAGCCTATTAATAATTAGAAGACAAAAATCTTGGAAATATTTACATACGAAACATGGATCTTTGCATAAAAAAAAATTATACCCATTAATGAGTTTTTTTATTAGAAATGTTGATACATTTCTTTATTTCTACAGATATTACTCTCAAAAAGAATCACTTTATGAAACAAATCTCTGTTACTTAAAATCTGCTCGTTACAAGTCAAGAATAGGGGAATCGGCGCAACTATGTGTTATCAGCTAATGATGCACATATGCTATATATAATAAAAACAAGTTTTTTAAACACTCCAAATCTATGAAGTGTAAATACTTCATATACTACATAGCATTTGACCTAATATAAAATCCTGTGGCCCCAATTTCTGTTACTGTTACTGTACTAGTACTGTTATACATTTGTATTCGTCTTACGTTTTTAGGGTATAGCTGATTTATTGTATTTTGGTTATAATTGGTGTGCTAGTAGGTGCTGTGATTTATTACGATTAGTGCTATATAACGGACAATCCACAGAATTTAAATACTGAATTTACATTACTTCTACAACCTGAGTCAATGCAAATAAGATTTTTTCTACAATTTTTGTTCTACATGCCAGCATTTTTTTCAAAGGACTGAAATATGGCTGTAAACCATGTTGTGGTCATTATGAAATAAAGAATAAAGTTATTTTATACACTTGTTATTAATTAATTGTACTAATTAGTTAATAAAATTACTTTTGTAATAGTAAATACCTAAGTTCATCTTTTCCACTGTTTAGATTTTAGGTATTAGGATTATGGTACCAAACAAAAATTCCGAATAAAATAGTTACTTAAAACTTTTCTTTACTTTGTCTTTGTTTTATTTCTTATTCCCATAGACATGTTCATTTTCGGTTAAATATCTGGTAATATTTATGACAAAAAGTAATTGCAGAAATTAGTAATACCAAGTCGCACAAAGTTATAACTAATTGTAAGTGATCAAATGATAAGTGGGTGACAGCGAAGGCTGCCCTCTAAACTAAATTACGGCGCAATAAATCAAACGAGAACTAGCAATGAGAGTTAGAAATGGGGGAGAAAGAAAGTTTCTACTAATTAGAAGCATTTACTCATTAGAACCGCTGCAACTTACAATTAGCTTAGTTACTCGGTACTTCCTCTCTCGACAACAGAACTATTTCGAATCGAGAGAATAGAACTATTCTCTTGATTCGAAAATTCGAAGAGCCCTGGCTGTATGGCCGCCTAAGAAATTACACTGCAGCGCCCATTCTACTAGGGTCGATCAAAAAGTAAGGTTACAAAATCTGCAGTGAAGCATAGCGATTTTGTAACCTTATTTATTGATCATCCCTCGTAGTTTATTGCGAATATTAATACGGTGATGTGAAACCTTTGTATGGCATCATATGATCCATGCATGAATTCGAGGAAACCCTATTTTTTCAGTGTTTGCACTTACAGAAAACTCGGAACAAAATCATACCTTCGCGTGGAAATCAATTCTGCAAGGCTATAAAATATATTTACTAATTGATGGTATTAACACAGTAATTTTTATTGCATGAGAAAGTTAAATATTTTATATTTACCGCCAGTCTTTCTGCTTTACAAACATCCGACAAGCCTCGCATTCTACTCGCTCAAGCAATTAGTTTCTTTCGTAACTATAGGCGCTATTGTGAACACCTTTTCTTAGAACTAATAACGGAGGATATTTTTCAATAAATTCAATAATACCGCCTATTAGTAAATATTAGTTCATTCTTCAAGTAATATTTTGTTGTTCTAGGCGGTCAATGTATCCGACTGTCATAATTCGTATATACCATGTATATGTACCATTCGTACATACTCTAACAGATAAAATTAGATTATTGCAATCATCTATAATTGTTTTAGGGGTCGCGAATAGTGCAGCCTATAGTTATGGTTTTTGATTCTCTACAAATAATGCACATATAATTGAAAATTATACTATAGCTTTACAAAATGATATTCAAGGATTATTCTAAAGGTTATAATTAGAACCCCCATTTTTAGGTTAATTGCAAAAATCAAATACCCTTTCTTCTCCGTTATAGGCAAGATGTTTAAAAGTGCCGAGCTTCCATGGTTAATACACTTCTTCCAGATGTTCTACAACGATAAACCAGTAGATTGGTTACTGGGCGACCTACTTTACACAAAAGCGTGCACTGGGGAGAAGCCAATTGTAAGTATACCGTTTTTCTAATTAATACCTTTAAAGTAATTTCAATTATCGACTGTATTTATACTCTTCTTCGAAGATTACATCACACCTGTTCAATGCATATTCAGCTAACCCTGGAATGTTTTGTGTATAAGATTGTATTTGGGACAGTATTTAAAGTTCGTTCTAAATTCTGCTGATTCATAGTTCAGTTGAGTGTAGGATTGTTGAGGATTGTTTCTTAATATCTATCGAACCAATCGTCATGACCCTTGCATTGTGAATTATTGCAGCGATGAGGTTTCATTAATCACTTCTGAAGAATAGCTAGAAGAAAGCTAACGAAAATCTGCTAAATGGCATCTGCAAGTTTTCTGTGGTACTCCTTTTATCAACGTACTTTCGAATTTTCGAACTGTTTTTACTTTGTCTGCATTAGAGTTTCCTATCACAAAATTAACTGCCATAATACACTTCATCGTTTCAAATGGTATTCCTTGAAATGCTGAAAGAGCTTTAAAATGATACAGATAATGGCGAATATTTTTGCGTGAGTGATGGTATTTCAAATTTGCTGTAAAAAAGAATAAAAGTGCTTGAGATATTGAAAACTGATTATCGTAACATCCACAGAAGTGAATGAATTATTGAACATAACAAGAAGATAAAAAAACTTTCTTAATTACATTCCTTGTTAGGAATGGACCATTTGAAAAAAAAATAGAGATGATTTTGTAACACTCCGAAAGTTACTTTCCTTTTTGTAAAGCTGTATGTATGATTGGAAAAACTATTAAATGGCGGAATTGAGCCAAACACAAGAATACGTCGATTAGATAATCGACTAAAGTCTTGAACTAAAGTATTTGCGAAACCAAAAAGAAAATTTCGTTAACTTGCTTTATTAATTAATATGCTTGGTACCGGTCATCTTCAGTCGAATATACAATAATGAAAAGAGAACAGATTAAAATATAAAAATTAAAATTAAAAATAACAAAAGCAATACGCGCGACACAAAATGAAATATGAAATAAATATACTGGAAAACCAGATTGAAATCTAAAAATAAAAAAACGTTTTGGCTGAGCGGCACACAGCCCACAGCATTACAAATCTAACTGATTAAAATCGTGGAAGAAAAATAAAAGCTTAGTGTCAAAATTGGTTTGTTCGTTAAGGAAAATTTTTGCGTTAATATTTTTTTGTTTTTCAATTTCTAAGTGAGTGAAACTGTTGAAAGTGGGGGTGGGATAATTTTAAGTGGACAAAGGGTTCTGTTTATTAAGCTTATGCATATGGATAATTTTGTAAATATGTTTAATTGGAAAACTATTGTCTTTAGCTAGGGTAAAAATAAATTCAAGTTCACTGGCTCTTGATTCTTCTGACAAAGGGTAATCAAAAACTCGACGAATAAAGAAGCGGAAAGCAGCAACTTTGTGGGAAATAAGGGGGTTGAGTCATATGTGATGACAAAGGGAACGTAAGTGGGTTTTCTGTAAATATCAAAAGAGGGGAGATCATCTACGTTGAAAACAGTTACGTCAAGGAAACTATTTTTTTATTACGTTCTGTCTCAATATTTTGCGCACACAAAAGACATCGTCCACGTATCTCACCCACATTATTATATTACTATTATAAGGATTTTTACTGTTAATTGTAAAGTTCTTTTCCACATAATCCAAGTAAATATCAGCAGGTATACCAGAAACAAACATACCCATAGGAAGGCCATCTTCAAATTTGTTAGTATTTTTTGCAGATTATTTTTTTTTGCAGTTTTTTCCTCAATCTGCTGTTACAAATCAGAAGGAATCCGGAAAAAAACTTAACCTTGTCCCAACCTCTCATACTGTCACAGTTTTCCGGACAGCAACTAGCTATTTTTATATGGACTTCATAGCGCATTTAAAAGCGTAGTAGGTATCTTAAGTACTGTCTAAGAAGAGAGCCGCCATAAAAGCTAAAAATGAATTATTGATTCGAATATGTGAAACAAGTGTTTAACTGCGATCACGTTTAGGTGTTGTTATACAGTACTCTTATACAGTTTTACGATTTACATGTGATGAATTTTGTATAACTTGGTTGTGTCCATTGCGTCCATGGTTGTATCTTCAATAAAAAACGACTTCTAGTAGCCCAGGAAATGTGTAGCAAAGCATCAATGAAGCTATGAAACCGCACAAGAAGTTCTAAAAAAAACTTATTTCACAAATTTGACATAACCTATGTAAACATTGTAGAACTTCTTGTGCGGTTTAATAGCTTGACTAGAGTGTAGAATAGAGAATAGAGTGTACAATCATTGCAAGCGTTCAGCGTGCATGAATGATTGTAAAAAGTCTTATTCAATTTTTATGCGAAGAAATTTTTACCGAAGTGCATCACGGTTGTATGCAAACAGATTCAAGAAATTCGATATTTGGTAACATACAAAGAATAGAACAACAATAAAATGATAAATTTTATTTATTAATTCATATAATAAGAAAG
>JAWQRJ010000615.1:0-19597 GCA_033557515.1 Diorygopyx duplodentatus | reverse complement strand
TTTTACGATAATACTTTTGATAACTCAATCCGCAGCACGTGCTTCATTTTATATTTATTACGAGGAAAATCATGTGATAATCCTATTTTTGTTGTGAAAAGCGCTTATTATGCAATGTAGCGTCATATATTATGGTATAGTTAGTGCAGACACGCCTAGTGTGAAAAAAGAAAATATTTATTTATTATATATGCCAAAACAACTTGATAGCCCAAATAAAAATACAGTACCTAGTAGACCTATCAGTTAGGTAGGTCTATCAGATACACTGAGCTAAGCTCGAACTTTCAGTGTTCGTCGCAGTTTACATATATTACTAATGTACGTTCGTAAATAATTACATTTTAATTATAAAAAATTATAAAGATTAAATTTCTGGCCCACTGAACTTTTCTGGATGTCTTAATTATTTACTTATTTGTTTTAGCATCGTCTTTAAATCTCTAGGATTAACTTTACAGTTAACAGCATTTGTCGATTTTCTTTTAAGGGAAGTACAATGAAAGCTGCAATAAGTTTTTGAGAAGTTAAATCATATTTCTAGTCATAAAGATATTTACGTATAAATACGTATACAAATTTAACATAGATTGCAAAAAATTATACTGTAAACATAATGACACCCACGGGAACGATTTGTGTAGATGGTAAAGCATTTGCTTCGAAAGCCGAAGGAAAACTCATGGTCGAAACTTTGGGGTAGCATACATCTGGGACATAATGAACATTCGTATATACAACGAGCAGAATTAAAAGTACAGACAGTCATATTTGTATATAAAAAGTAAGTTTATAAGGAACATTTCCATATAGTGCTTGTAGATCTCTAAAGGAATTGTTCATATAGGTCGCTTATAAAAATCTTGTTCACAAAATTTTGAAAAGTATATTTTTTTAGATCAAACTTTTAGATCAAATATTCTTAAGCAGGAACCAAAACTATGCTGACGCTATAGATCAATTAATAAAAAACAACACATATAGAATGCACTTATTGAACCTGATTTTTGAGGGGTATTTCTATCAGAAAATTATACTCTC
The DNA here is from genome assembly GCA_033557515.1 of Diorygopyx duplodentatus. NCBI lineage: Eukaryota > Metazoa > Arthropoda > Insecta > Coleoptera > Scarabaeidae > Diorygopyx > Diorygopyx duplodentatus. Next base: position 18,556 of record JAWQRJ010000615.1, on the reverse strand, counting down.
ACCATTATCGTACTCATTGTACTATTTGTTAAAACGAGTTACTCAATATTGGTTACCGTTTTCGTGTGAACTATGAAATTAACGGAAAAAAATTGGTGGAACGATTGTATGGAACTGAAAAAGGCAAAAGGGTACCAAACACCTTGTCGTAATTTGTTTCATAGCAATCAGAAAGAAAGCAATTCAATTAGATGAAACAACAATTTTGCGCCTAGCAAAAGAAAAGTTGAAAATGATTAATCAGTGTCGATTAATATCTACATCTGTATAAAAAGCTGCACATTCATATAATAAAAAAGTAAAACGTTGCATTACGCCGAGATAACTAGTGAGGTGTGGCATATCTCAGTATTGCCAGTATTTCTATGGCATAGCAAAATGCAATGAGCAATTAAATAATTAAAAAAATATATATACATTTAATGACTCCCTTTGGCAAAGTTTTTTTTATTAAGAGGTGATTACAATATATCACCTCTTAATAAAAAAAACTTTGACTTTTCTTTCTATATTCAGATGTGATCAATACTTTATCTTTAATGCAACCACTACAGAAAATCAGATTTCCCAAAGATATGATGTAGGAAAGTGTAATAGTATACGAAAGGATCTTTTTTTTAGTGTAGAAAATTCATGATCCAACGCGGTCCAAAATTTAAACTGTGGTTGAGCACGCTTACAATTGCCATTAAAACTAAATTCAGACTAGGCCTCACTTCTTTAGCAGCGAGAGCTTCCCTCTGAAACATGCAATGTACCCAGATGCACTGCGGAGATTGTTGTCTAAAAAGCGCTTGTAAGATTTGTAATCTTCCAGACATCGAATATTTTAAACAATGAAAGTGTTTCTCTTTGTTCTATTAGTTTGCACAAAAGTTGCTATTCAGCTGTCAGCAGTTCCATCGCGAAATGGGACATAAGCAAATAGATTGCAACTCTTGTTACAATCTGTTGCTTCATCATTGCTGGATTGAAAATCTATGCTATATATCTTCAGCTACATCGCCAATTCGAAGGGCAATATCATTAAATGCAGGTACGAACTGTAATTGTTTAGCAAAGTTATCACCAAGCATAATTTCTACAATATTAAACGCAGATGGCAGAATTAGTTCTTTCCCAATAGTGTGTTTTTTTGCATCTGATTATTTGATATGCAACTAAATAAAATTGTTGCATACTAAAAGATTGCGAAACGCTGTTGTAGGCACAACCGGTTAATCATCTATACCAACCAAGTTCAACAAATGACCATATTGCCATTAGACTTTCTGTTATTGTAGGTGTATAGAGGTCGGTGTAGATTTTTGAGGAAAATTTCAAATAGTTACACGTTTATACATGTTACAGTAAGTACACTGTAACGTATTTGCCAACACTACAGACATGTGGGATTGACGTCACAGCTCTGAACTTCAGGGGGAATTTATGAGTCATCATGTAGAGTTAACTCAATCTACGGACGTACTATATATTTAGCAATATATCTTTTAATATCATACCGCCTTGCATGTATCCTCATTTACGATCACTTGTATTATCACAGCCATCAATTTCGCCATCGCGTGTGTTGGTCATAAAATAGGTCTTATATATCTTGAACATAAAAATATAACGTCTATTACGCATGCCAGACACGCCGTAATTTATACCGATGAATTATACATCATCCCTATAAAACGCGATGGGAACGAGCCAGTACTACAGCACTGGCAGTTCATAAAAACCTTTACAGGTATTTTACTTTTCACTCTAAGCGGGAAAGTTTGCGACAGGCGAAGTTTTTAGTTCGAAAACTTTACTACTGGAAACATGAGAAGAAAGTAAAGCCATTACGAAACGAAAACTGAAATATAGAGAAAATAACTACAGTTTAAGTAATTTAGTGCAGTGTGTAACGTGTATTACAATTGATTAACTGATCATCATAAAATAAACTAGTTGTATACAGCAACAACGAAGTTCTTTATATAGAAGGTCCCTTAGTTGGTCACATGGAAACTTAAGAAGTTGCATAATCACGGAGGATGATAATTTTATCTTTCTCCATAATCTTGCACCATCTGCCAGGCTTAACGGATTAAAATGTTAAATTTCGTTAGCTTCCATCAAATGCCACGCACCGCTCCAAACTGGATTAGGTCTTAATGTACTGAGGGAATTCCACTGGGAAATTATGGCAGTTTGCCTATGTTATAAATATTAAGTAGAATTCTAAGATCCAGTCATTTGTATATTTAATTTATACATTTACTTAAGAGCCAAATTCAGCATAGGTAAGTTATTCAGAAATGTTGAAACATGGTATTAGGAGGGTTAAAGTATTACATGGGTACGGTATTACATCATTTTTTAACTTTGTTGAAAGAAAGACTGTGTTACTTGCTGTTGCCTGTTTTTCCAAGAATAGTTTCTTTATATTTGGTTAATAGTTTCATTAATTCCCCTATGATTTCTAATTGATTCATGTTCATTAATAATAATTTCCAACCGTTTTTCAGGGTCATTTATAATTTCAACTCTATTTAAGCATCGGATTATTTTCAAACTCTGATTGCTAAATTGTTCTAAATACACTTTGCACGATAACTTGTAAACTTCTTCATTACAATATAAATGATTTATTTTATCTGAATTACAGTAGTCCCTAAATATGTGATAGATTTCGGAGTAAGGTGTGCTTGCAAGAGCTATTGCAATGTTGCATCTTTTATCATGAATATTAATACAAAATTGAATTTCTTTAACATCTATTGGATCCGTTGAAATTGGTGTGGAATTATTGTTTTCAGTTAATATGTTACTATGGAGACTTGATTTCGATCGGTCTTCTAAGTCTTTGTCATCACAGTGATTTATTACGGATTCATTTTCAGCAATATGATTAATTATTACTCTGCTAAGTGCACCGGCGTTCTTATTTAATTTTCTCCCTCTTTATATATATAATTTCTCGCTTTTATTATATATATTCATAACCAAATTCCTGAAAGTAAATTTTCCATCTTTGCAGTTTCATATTAACAACTTTTCAATTGTGTAGCCAAATTAATGGTTTACGGTCAGTTATTAATTTAAAATGATTTCCATAAACATATGGCCTAAATTGTTTCATAGCATAAATTATAGATAATAGTTCTTTTTCAGTTGCATTGTATCGTTGTTCAGTTTCACTCGATATTCTAGATATATATGCAATTGATTTGTCACTATATATTGAAATTGCCAATATATATATATTGTATTTTTCCTTGTGACAATACTGCATCTATGGCTATATTACTAGCGTCTATAGTTATGTTAAATTGTTTAGAAAAATCTGGATAAGCTAAAATTGGGTTATTTACTTATAAATGTTTACAGTATTCGAAACATTTAGTATATTTTTCATTTAATTCTATTTTATTATCTTTTTTTAAACAAACAGTTAATGGTTGTGTAATTTTAGCGAAATCCGTAACGAATTTTCTATAATAACCAATTAATCCTAAGAGTGATTTTATCTCAGTTCGTGTTTTTGGTATAGGACATTTTAAAATGGCTTTAATTTTTGTCTGGGTCCGGCTTTACACCTTTGATTAATTATAATATGTCCTAACTACTTTAATTCTTTACATAGAAAATCGCATTTGTCTAACGAAATCCTGACACCATTCATTTTTAATCTTTCAAAAACATGCTTAAGTCTCTTGAAGAGAACTCTAGAAAAAAATGCCATCATCTAAGTAGACGTAGAATATTGTTTATCAAACCTCTTAAGATACTATTCATAGTTCGCTGAAATGTGCTGGGTCCATTACAAGCTCGAATGGCATACGATTAAACTAGAAAAGACCTTGGTCTGTAATAAAAGCTGTCTTTTGTTTACCAGCTTCATGCATTTTATTTGGTGACAGCCTGATGCCAAGTCTAACGACGTAAAATAATTTACACAACCTAATCGATCTAAAGTTTCCGTTATATTTGGAAGCGGGTATTTGACTTTGATGGTTTGATCGTTTAATTTCCAGTAATCTATGACTAAGCGCCATTTCTTTTTTTCCGAAGCATCAAGATTTTTAGGCACTTATGAAATTGATGAGTGAAAAGTCTGTGTTACGGATTAAATTAATTAAAGAAGAAGTAAATTATTTTTACCAATCAGTATATTTGAATATATATTTGAAATATACTGATTGGTAAAAATAATTTACTTCTTCTTTAACTAATGAAATTGTTGACGCCCATGGCAACTCTGATTCTTTTATTATTTTTTGCTTCAACATTTTATTAATATGATTATCAATTTCTAATTTTTGTGAATATAGTTTACGATAAGGTTTTTGATATATTGAAGTTTCATTTTTTAATTTAATTTCATGTCTTACTTCATTACAAAAGGATAAAGAAATTTCATCGGGATGAACAACATCGTGATATTTGTATAACAAATTTTCACAATACATTCCTCTTCTTTATTTAAATGTAATTCGCAATTTATCTTTAATTGTTTTATACTGAATTTTTGTAATTTCCGGATAGCTTAGTGCACTTTGATCAGATGTTGAAGGAATTTCTTCAACTGATAAAGCTTCTATTAAAGTTTCGTTATTATTTACTTGCACGAAGTCGTTTGGAATATCGATATTTTCATCTAATTGAACACTATTTAAAAGACTTTGACCATTCGTCATTCTTACAGGTATTTTTATGATTTGTCAGTCTGAGGTTGCAATTTCATTGGTGGGCAATCGAACCGAAATGGTATACTAGTATATTCCGCTGTTAAAACTTGTTTTTTAAAATCTAAATGGGTATTTAATTTTTTTCATAAATCGGAACCTATTAATCCATCATATGTATTGCTAAAATTAATTACACCAAATTACACATTTGGTGCAATGATCCATCATATGTATTACTAAAATTCATTACACCAAATGTGTACTCACTAATCGGGTCTTTAATAATATCTAATGAAGGTATTTTTATTCTAAAGTCTTGAATATTTTCTCCATGCATAGTTCTCGCTATAAATGGATCATGATAAATATAATTTAAGAAGTATTTTTGAGCTATTTTTTCTGATATAACTGACATTGAAGCTCCTGAATCTATCAGTATTTTAGCGTTACCTAATTCTGGGATAATTATGTAAGGCAATTTAGGAAGTAATATTGAATTTATTTCTATGGTAGTTGTGGTTCTTCCAAGGCTTCTACACGAAAATAATAAAGCTGGTAATAATTTGCTTTTAAACCAACGTTCATAAAGTACAGAATCCATATCCTTATGATAATCAGCCGATCACTTTTTTTTGTACTTTGTAGATTTCATTTTCTATAAATTCGTAGAATAGGTCTTTTTCTGTGTCATCCTTTCCTTCCAATGGAGCGTGTAAGTTGATAATACTAATGTTGCGGTCCCGGTTTACAAGGCCAAGTATTATTGATCCAGTACAAACCAATATTTATTAATACTAGTAAGGCGTGCCTTTTATGCGATGAATATTTCAAAAACTTATAAAATATTAGGGATTTTGTAGTAGGAATATAAGAAGCTATTCACAGTTAGTATTTTTAAAAACATTATTATATTTTTTACCTATTTGTATCAGATTGTAAATTATTGGAAATTTTTGTAAAATGTGATTTATTTTTTTTCTTCTAAACCCAACTTACTGTTAAACAATTTAATGTTAGATAACTAGACATATTGGTAATTTTTTCTGGAATTGATATTAGCGACCCTTTCGACCCAAGGTGCTTGATATAGGAAGATTAAGACCTGCAAACTGACTTCTCGTATCAAAAAATAGTTTTTTTTTTTAAATAGCGTTTTATATCAGCTCGATTAATCAAAATTTATGTTATACAACTAAATTAAAATTTCGATTGTTTAACCAATTACATTTTGTGAACATATTTGTCATGTTCATGTTTGTGACTCTCTATGTTTCGTTACTCTACGCTCTATTTATTCATCTCTTCCAGCTTTGTATGTTCAATTTATTATTACAGTGTTACCGAGTACCTCTGTTTTGTTAGGTAAACATATAGTGAGAAAGTTGGCAATGTCTCAAAATCCAAAAACAGCAGGTGACTGCCTCGTATATAATTACATACAAAAAAAACAAACTCCAATTAATGTTTTTTACGTGAGTTATTGTAACTTACAGTTTTTACAAATTTCTCAGAATTAACTTCATCTAACGGAGGAAAAATATTTTGTCTGAAATTGTTATTAATAAACACACAACCCACTTTAATACATACCTAATCACAACGTGCCCCAATAATCTTACATTCGGGGATGACCCCCTAATTTAATATTTCGTTACACGTTTCACAAAGCCTTTCATTATACCCGTTTTAATTACATCGAAGCGAAAGTGGGGTTCCTTCACTTTCTCCGCATGGCTTAGTGTTGTGACGTTCAGTTTTGTTTGTACAGTAATCCCATTAGGACCCAAAGAACCTGAAGTTTGATTGTAACGCAACACCCACACCAAAGATTAGATTTGGCAATTTAGGTAACCTTATGTTGTTTACGCATTCAACCCTTTAAATATAAACTAGTTTCACTTGTACTTAAACTAGTTTAAGTACAAGTACCCCAGTATTCGCTTTTAATGGACCATGAAGAGCCATCTCTATTACTACGGAAAAGGTCGTTTACAGTGTCCTACCTTGCCGACGTCCAATCAGTGTCTGTGGTCGACGCTGGCGCCGATGTGCTTCTGGCGGGCAAACTTAGCCTGGGCATGATGCGCAGTGTGATAGGGCGCCTCCGCCGAGAAGAGTACTCTGTAATTGCAGAAATCTACAGTCAAAAATGATTATTGATTTTCACGTGTAGGGAATTTACGCTGGAGCTATCTGTATGTGGCGTGCCGAAGTTATCTTTTGAATACTTTTGTGGTAACCAAATGCATCTAGGTCTAATATAAAGACAATAGATATGTTACTTTTACAAAACGAAGTTACATCAACGAATGTTACATCAACAAAAACAATGTTACTTTTAACATTACTCTGTAAGTATGAAAAACATTAGCGACAACCTGATGATAAACTTAAAAAACTGCGTTATAAAACTTGCCTTAAAGTTATCGTATATATGCCAGAGCTATTATACACAGGTAACCCACAACTCGCACCATAGAAGAAAATGAGATATTCCTTATGAAAAACTAGATGCATAAGGTGATAACAAAAATGTCAAATCCCTTGGCATTTTTAGCCTAGCTTATTGACAAATAAATAAGCTAGGCTTGACTAAAGCTAGGCAATGCTTTTCTATTGCGTATGTCATATCAGCAGAGGTTTGCCGTAAAGTTGTGGCGTGGGATAGTCAATCATTTGGTCAGTTCTGTAGAAAACGTATTTCTTAGATGTTTTAATTTCCATCAGATACAAGGCGATCCTTTTCAGGCGAACCTGCACAAACACGCTGAAATATTCAATGGTGAGCAAGATGCTCGTTTTTTGAAAAATGCTGCCCCAAATTCCTCGAAGATGTGTCGTTGAGCATTCGTATGCAAATGTGGTACCAGCTCGATGGGGTGCCCCACCTCATTTTTCTCATCACGCACGGGAGGTTCTATAAACAAACTTTCCAGACGAATAAGTTGGCCGCGGTGGTTCTATTCTCTGGCCTTCAAGATCACCAAATTTAAATCCAGCGGATTTTTTTCTGTTGGGTTACATAAAAAATTACATTAATCGCGAACTATTGGACACCATAGATTAGGAAGCCAGACTACCGAAAGCCATTGCTACTGTCAGAGATGCTACCTGATGTCCAAGGAAATTTACTCAGACGTGCCTGAATGTGCATTCAAAATGATGGTGGAACAGTAAGGTTTTCAAACACTACTCATTCTGCGGTGACCAATTTGCATAATTTCTTGGTGAAATAAATTGCCAAATGTTACACCGTCTTTGTAATAATAATAAAATTAAATCATTATGTGAACATCGTTTGCTGAGAATCTATGCTGCAAATTCCTGTACAGTAAGTTGCATTAAGTTTGTGTTGCATTTCCATGTATTGTCGATTAAAAACGTTCTTAGATTGTTTAAAGGTTTTATTTATTTTGACGCTTTGGTTAGATATCCATTTCAACGTTTCATATGTTGAATTGGGTTATCTAATTGCCTGATAACTCTGATTATCTGATTGGTTTATGGTCTTAATCGGTTCCTATTAAACCATCATATACCTTAAAGTGCCATGCATGGCGCATCATTAAATATATAATGACAAGTAATATAACCTACAAACAAATATAACCGTCAATATTGACAAGACTTATCAGACAGTCTTCGAAAAATGTGAGTAATCACAGAACATACTTTAATCGTTATTCGGCATATTATTATTTAGGCAGAATATGTTATCCTACTTATCATCTTTAAAACCTAGTTATCTTATTATTGACCTCTCAAAATTTTTTTTGTCCTTTTGATACAATAATCCTATTAATATTTTCTTCTATGGCGCGAGTTATAGGACCCTATATAAATGTTGAAATATGGAGCATTAGATATACTACGTATCCCACTAAGAATGGCGTGTATTCCACTAACTAATGAACATGAAAAAAAGGAATAAACTACAAAAAGAGACCGAAAATTTCAAAATAATCTGAAACGTTAAACGTAAAGCGACTTAATAGTGCGTCAGTTTAGTTTAAGTCCTCATCAGCGTAAACATGTAGTTTTGCATCAGGCATGTTCGGAGGGTGATTTTAAGCGAAGAGAATCTCTAGCTGTTAAAGATAAATTAATTTTTTGTTTCAGAATGATAACTATTATTTTCCAAATGCATACATCTAGAAAGAAGCAATAATGTTTCTTCCAGACCATTTATAGAAAAATTCTAAATTCTTCTTAATAGAGAAATTCTAAAATATTTCTAAATTTTCTGGAACATTTTGACAATTATGAAACATTTTAGAATTGCCGAGTATTTTATAGTACTGACATTTGGATCCAGACTGTTCCGATTATGCTTCACGAAGCTTCGGGGTTAATTTAAGCCAAAAAGTTCAAATAAACGTAGGTGCGTCCTAAAGCAGTCATAGTGCTTCAAAAATAGCGCTCAATATTCGTTTTTAATTAATATCTTAGCAAATCGGGAAATTTCAGATAAACGTATTATTATTAATAAGAAAACCTACTTTTTTGTATTATTTTGACTGCCTTTATTTTACCTAACGAATTTTATTAATAACTTTTTTTGTAAATTTTACATTAGAAAATGAATTGTCCATTCAAATTACACTAAAGAAATGTGTAATTTGAATGGGCGATTTTTGTTCTTTACATGTAATACTTACACAAAACTACATTTTCAAAACAACTTGTATAATATTAGTTTCAACACTATCAACAGATTGATTGACAATATTTTTCGCGCTTAGTTGAAGGGGAAAAACAAAAATATTTGTACCCTTACCGTTATTTTTGTTGCAAAATGCTAAATAACATGAGTGAATACTAGGTCTCGAGAAGTATTTAATAAAGTGGTCCTTAAATTCGACAAATAAATCAAAAATGTAATAACAGAGATATGCCCTATTTGAAAAACTGAAGTTCCAAGGTTTTATTTCGGGCACTACTCCAAAAAATAAAGCTCTGGTAAATAAACAATATAATACGGTAAGTGAAGCTTATATCGCCCTTACCTTCTATTCTCTCTTTATTTTTTACATGAAGTACTGACTTTTTTTCACATCATGGTACAAAGGAGAAAAGAGAACACATTGATTGAAGTTAAACTCAGAGAAAACGCCAGCAGTTCTTACAAAACCAAGCAAGATTGCTAAATAATGTTTGGTGCTAAAAAAAATTTGGTGTTGTATTGGATAAAAGACTCCCTTTTCAAGATCACATACAATTTATAATAACAACAGCCTATTTCAATTTAATATTTATTTCCGCAAATAAAGATATAAGTAAAAAATGTAAAAACAACGCTTTGTAAGGCATACGTGCTATTCCATTTCAATTTTGCTGATGTACTATACGATCCATACCTCCATTATGAAGTGAAACGACGGATACAAATTGTTCAAAATTAGACCATGAGTCTATCTCTGCACCAACTGAGCACTTTAGTTTATAAAAAAATGAATGTCTTCACTATATTATGTTGAATATGCTCAATAAACGATTATTATTATTATTCGCAGAACATGGCGAGGACCTACTGCCTACTTAACCAACTGCTTCTTTTGCATGGTGGATCTCCCTCAACGTCGAACTGGCAAAAATACGCTACCTATCATTTATCCGGAACTTCCTTATACATTATACCTACGCCACATAATTCTTACTCCTAAATACACAAACATCTACGCCCTTGTTGGACTCCCCTGTCAATCATAGGGTTCACAGAAGTGCAACAAATCAGAGACCGAGTAGTCTGTCGAAAATGAAGACAAAATCGCATATTATCTCAATAACTTAATCAAAGATCTTGATCTCACTAAGTCGAGTGATAAACTACTGAAACTCGCACTGTATGCACACACATATACAACAAAACAATGAAAAACCGAAAATGCAATTTTATCCACGGTTCATAAACTTGTTAGGCACGCAATTTGATAGCAGAGAAACACAATTTCTTTGCATAGGTTATTGATTTTGTCCTCTGCCAAAATTTACCAACAAAAGAGATTTTGGCAGTTCTAATTCTTAGAACCGATCATAACAGCTACACAAAACTTCATTTTTTTATTTATTTAAAAATAGATCTTTAAAGAAAGATGAAATAGTCCACAAAAAAATACAACATTAGAAGTGAAATATTAGAACATTTCACTTCTAAAATCAATTAAACGTTAAATAATTCAATACAATCTAATCCAAGGGGATTAAAAGAGCAATTCTTGTATGTGGGTATTTTCTGATCTCGAAGACGGGATCACTTTTTCGGCCGATATTTGCAGGATTTCATTGTAGAGCAAAAAATCGATTTAGATATGTCTGTATCAAGTCTCAAAAAACTTTTTCTATTTTCTTTAATCTTTCAAAAGTTAGTTTTGACGTTTGATCTCACATACGAAATTGCGAAACTAACAAAAATAGAGTAGTAAAGCTTCAATCAAACACTATTTTACCTGTAATTTCGCACTTGAGATACATCATGCATCTGAAGTTTTGTCACTTCCTGTTCTTATCACTGACACTTACTACTCGCTGTACTTGTTTTAATTGAAGCTAATGAAGTTAAAATTTTATCGCACACGAAAACGGTAGATTTCCACCGATCCCTACCTAGTCAGCTATCGCTTTATTAATTTACCTGGATGTTAACTTCCCGTTGCTGCATTTCCCAAATAAGTTTTCACAAAGTTGAAACCTGTCTAAATTGAATTTCTACGTCTAACTCTATAAATTTACTAAACATCGACCGAATGGATTGGGAAGGCAAGGAATGGAAAGGCCAAGATTTACGTATATGCATAGTTACAACGGCGAATGTTGCTTTTAGTTAAGTTAAGATTAAAGGGAAGGTCTAAAAATTGGGAACTTTTTAACGAAGGAAAATGAGTTAGCAAATCTTTTCAATCCTATCCGCGCATTACCAGTTGATGCCAGAAAAGTTTCTAGCAAACTTTGGTAGTTTCTTTTACCTTTCTTCAGTGCACAACCTGACGGCTCTACTACGTTATTTTATTTTTTTAAATTTATGTTGAATAAATGACACACCAATGCGAACAGTTTTGAGATGCTGCTTGATTGGAGGCACTTTAAATTTGGAAAAGTATTGCTTCTGTTTAGAAATTGGTACTACTTTCATATACGGATCTTACACTAATTTTAAACTACATGCTGATCCGGACTAGATAGTCCATTGTTAGATGACAATGTGGTGATGCACATCACCTAAGAATAGCCTAATAAGTATTATAGTCCTTGATTTTATGTTAATGTTATTATGAACCAATAAATCTGGTTGATCTGAGTTCGTTAACTATTTCCGTATAAAAGTCTTTTATATTAATAGTAGTAGTCATTCACATCCGAAATATACAACCAATAATATTGCTGAAAATTTTTTATTGTTCATTTTTGTGTCCTAATATCTCTCGAGATATACTTTACAAAACAATCATTCATCAAATTTAAAGGATATAAGATATATCCTTTACATATAAGGAAGCACCATCATAAATAAAGATAACATCATTCATCACGAGGAAGAAGAATGTAAAACTGAACATATACAAGCTACCACAGTATGTGTTAAAAGTATGAGGTAATCAATTTTAATTTACTGTCTCCCAAAATTAAATTATAAAATATAATTAAGATAAATCAGTTTAGGATACAGATTCATCATATGAGGAGACTTCAATATAAAAATATAACCTTCTATGTAAAATAAAAAGTTGTATATAATATCTTTTTAACTGTTAATACAACAAAAAAATAAATACCATCCTGTTCTGTGTCAGAAAGTACCTTAAGAATGTTTTGTCAGATGCCCAAAAGTATAAATAACAATGCAGCTAGAGCACATTCAAGAAATTGGCAAAATTTGAATGATCATGGATATCTTGATAAGGGTTAGAGATATCGATATGCGGTTTTCACCAGTGAATTCAGCTTCAAAAAAGAGCTTCAGACACGGATATCAGATTTGAGGAATCTAGCACCAAAACACGACTTCCTATTTAAAACCATCGAAAATGGGAAACCTGTAAACGTTAACGTTACTCTTATTGTTAGTAAGTAAGTCTTTAGACTGAGTTTCCATGTTTTATTTCAGTCAGATGTAAATAGCTCATTGATCTTATAGATCAGATAGTAATATCATAAAATGTCGCAAACGATGTTTATTAATGAAAAATGAAAAAATTAGCTGGCAACGTTGAATTGATAACAGTTCATCGAGAAACTGCCCTTATTTAAGAAAAATAGTACTGTTCGTGTTGTTAAAGATAAATATTGTATGTATGTAGTTTTTTTATTTTCAAAATACGTAGGATAGAAGCGTGAAAAGTAATATACTGAAAGGCAACACCACCAGAACAGGTGGATTATCAAGATTAGTGACCACTCATGTCGTCAGTAACAAGTTTTACTCATGCGCCAGGTTTTTGTACTGAATTGATTCCCAGTTTTTCACATTTTTTCCTGTAAACCGGGAAACTTTATGATTTGTGCATTTTCTATCTGGAAAACATTACGTTTGCTGTACAAAAATCACCTCATGGACGAATTTTCTACGTTGAAAAGGTATAAAATTCGTACATTGGTACCAATGTACGAATGTAATTCGTACCAATGTACATTGGTGACAAAGATTAGTCAATGTATTTCTGTACTTCAAAAAATGAGGACATTTTAAATTCGAACAGCATGTAACACTTAAAAAGATAAGATCAAAAACCATAGGGCTGAATCAAAATGCGACTTGCGAGTAAACTGTAACACACAATTTAATAAGATAATGAAATACGCATTCTGAACTGTAACATGAAACGGAAAATAGAGAAGATAACCATCATATACTGATGGAAAAGTAAATAAAAAGTTATAAATTTGTTAAAAAATATTATGTAAATAATATTATTTTTTGGGAAACACTGTATACAGACAGAATCTTAGTTCTTATTAGTACGCCTAAGCCATTTCTTCTGATATGCAACTGTTTTTGTTAAAATGTGCAACTTCTTACATTATGCAATACATAATTTTAAAATATGCTCTGTCCACCTGATTAACACTTGCCTATTTATTTATTTTTATCCAAGTAAAGGCAAGGTAATAATCGAAGACTAGAGTGCTAAATGGACACCCTGTATTCTATAGATTTATTCACTGCAACTTAGAATAATCGTGTAATCGATTAGTCAAATACTGGTATTGCTGGCAATCCTTAGCAAATAACAATTTAAGAATGTAGAATGTCCATAATTTAACTAACTTAAATATTTGAATAAACATCGATAAAATGTATAAATTATTATATTAATGTATTTTAAAATCCACTGATTCACCATTCGCCATAAATTGGAATGTTAGAAACTCCATACAACAGAATATAAAACTTTCTAAATTAGCGTATTATTATATAACGATTTTTGACAACTGTTACACCAAAAACTTCAACAAAGGTTGTGTTAAATTTGATAAATCTGACATATGATACGGAGAAGTATGAAAATACCAACAAAAATCTTGTTTGCATTAAACTTCTGGTCCTAGTTTTTATACAATACATTTCACATAAAAACTAGGACACTTTCGATTCCAAACATTACGTTCATGTATTGGTTCAGTTACTTCTCGCAGTTGGCATATATAACGAGTTCTGAGAAACGTTCACTAATTAATTGATGAGGAAAGACTATCCACTCAATTGCTTGGTACTGGACTTCCTGTCAACGCGAAAATCAATACTCATTAGAGGAATAATTACCTCTCAGCGTAAATTATGCATCCATACGAACTATAAAATTTACAATTTGTCTCAACGTGCTCAGTGTTGTTGCGCTAATTAAAACGAATTTTCCACTCACTTAATCAAATACTATTCGTTTATTTTGTTCTCCGTCTGCCAGTTAAAAGTATATTACATCAGAGTGGCTTTGCGTAGACGTTTTATATAAAATAGGCGTGGAGAGATACAGCAACAGTTTGTCTGGTAAATATTTGCTCGGTATAATGTAGCACCGTAGGATATCTATGAAAAGTGGGTAACCGATCGAAAGCTGGCTTCTGATCACTGTATAATTTAAAATGAAAGGTTATGAATACATTTGCAGGTGCCCTCAAGCATTCGATGGTTAATATTTTTTTCAATCAGCTGAAAATCGATGTAAATTCTTTCAAATAAGAACGAACACCAGCCTACGTACTGTAGCGGATGAAGGTTACTTCTTGAACTTGTAAGGCAGATTAGTAGTATGTATATTGATTATTTAACAAACAGTTCAGCAAGCAGAGTCACTGGGAGACACTTGACAAAAATATTTAATTAGACATTTAAATCAGATTAAAATAGCTTATTAGTCATAAAACTAGGTGCAATCAGGAGCATATTAAGAATGAACTTGATAGCGTACATATAATATTATGTAATCATACAATATTTTTATGTAACTCACGCTGAAAGTAAGGTTTTTAATACTATACAAATGAATCAACAAACAAATTGAAAATGGGCATTAGTAAGGAAGCGCGTTGAAAGTAAACTACACTTAAGCTTAGTATTAAAAGAAGATGCTAAACTTAATCCCTCAAAACCTTCTCTTCTAATTCCCATATTCTTTCTTACCATTTTTTTTAACTTTTGGTACAGTTTTACAAAAATCGTAAATACATGCGCGTCCTCAATTCCCCTACGAGCATGAAGGTTTGCACTCATAGGATTACGACACAGCCTTCGTGTCGTGCGGATAATTACGGAAATCACCGGCCAATATCGATTCTGCCAATTATAGCTAAAATGGTGGAGGGACACCTACGCAACTACCTGGTGCATTATCTTCATTTCAAGAGCTTGATGGGTATATGGCACGCAGTATAATTTTATTATAGGAAGTGGGGATAAATAACCTATTTATCCCCACTAGGGAGAAAACTGCGTACCTAATCAATCTTATCTTATACTATTAAAAGAGATACTGTTGTTAATTGATTTATCTATTTGTCGGCATCATCTCCAGAACGAAAGCATTAGCGAGGGTGATATTTGAAGGATTTAAGGAGTAAGGTATGGGAAATCGAGATAGGTAGAATAGTCCTACCTTAAAAAAAATGGTTTTACGATATTATTAGTTTTTGCTAATTATAGTGTGCTTGCGGACATAGAGAATCATCGTGTGGTCAAAGCTGATAGAAGGCTGTTAGTTTGACCTTTGATCGAACGATGGCGATGCCAAAGTGGACGCGGTGGTAAAAAAACTTTCTTTTTGTTTTTACTCCAAGCGAGCTCGGTCTTCCAAGTACTGAAAACTTAAACAAGACACTTAAACTAGACATTTGTAGCAACTTTTCTACGAGTCTTTATGGTTAAAATAATTTCATTTTATTTTTCTTTCATCAGTTATTACAGATAAATATATACCAGGAACAGCGAAGGCATTGAGAATTCAGATGCCTGAATATATGAAATGGGAAATCTGAATCCACCCAGCAAAGGAAAGACAAGAAAATAGATGTTTAAGAACTAAGACGTGTGATTGGAAGGATTTATGTTTGCAGAGGTTTGCAACCTCTACAAGAACTAGAATGTCAACTAAGAACATGGAATGCTCATGAATGAAACGACAAGGCAATATTTTTTTCTTTATTGATAGCTGAAAATGAGAGAAAAAAGGGAACAAAATTATCTAAAATTATTGAAACAACAATAAAAACAAAAACAATAACAATGCACATTCTCATAATAAAATTGCGGCTAAAAAAGTAATTAAGTGCGGAACAAAGTATTTAATAAGAAGGTGATATACTGGAAATTGAAACTCTGAGTTCTATTTCTAGATTCAAAATCCGACCACGTTAAAATGACTTAAAATAAGATTCTTACTAAATATAACATTACATGGCAAAAATTATTTAAATTTTAATAATTTAAAAGTTTAAAAACTGTAGCTGCTTCCATAACAAAATGAAAAGAATAAATGAATTTTCAATTTAAAATGGGAAAGAAGTTTTTGCAAAGCTAATTCCAAACATTCCAAAACGTATAATTTAATAGTCCTGTAACACAAATATATAAACGGGTATCAAGTGTCCTATTGTGTTCTCATTTAGAACATTTGCATTATTTTTCAAAATCAGTCGCACTGTTAATTATTGTCGATTAAATCCAATACCTCTGATATTGGTACCTGGTGTTAAAATATAAACTATCCAATAGTAATTACTTTCCAATTCATTTGTAAATAACGTCACAAACAATGTACTGTAAATTTCAATTCTCACTTCAATAAAGATAATTTTTGCTTGTTGAATATCATATATTAATTAGATGGTAACATATTATGTTTCAGCTTCCAATTACTATCCGCCATTAGAGGCGTGAGTTTCCCATATTCCCTCTTTGTGAAAGAAGTGAAATCAGTCGACCAGCGAAATCCGTAAGAGTGCTTCTGACATTTAATTAAGTCGCTGAGCTTTTTATGAAGAGGAAACCGACGAAGCGGCTTTTAGGGTCCGTAGGGCGTCAATGACTTACCACTGATGGTAGACAGCGAGTTCCTTGGGGCGAAAACATACGGAGATAGAAAGTCGCCACTGGGTATGTTCGGATGGATTTGTTGCTGCGACTGATGCTGCTGGGAGTCCTCTCTTGTAACTTTGAATTTTATCGAAGTCATTTTAGCGAATATTCACTGAAACAGAAGAGAAGACAAAAGCTTGTTAAATTGTGTATAAAATCGCAGTTTGGGAATGTAATCACAGTCCTATTATATTTTGATTTATAAGCAGTAGTGGTCTACATGGACGAGATATTAAATTTTTAAGCGTAATTTCAAAATATTGCATAAAATAAACGCAGCGATATTTGCAGTAAAACAACAAAAGTGAATAGCAACCAGTCTGAAAAATTGTGGACAATATAATAATAATAATAAATAATATTTATTGATATACAAGTCAAAAAGGCTCGAGTTAGGGCAACCAACAACTTGAACCTTCATGTAAACATCATGTACTCTTTCCCTTAATAGAGTGTATGTAAATGGTTATATAATTTTGCATAGCAAAGTGCATATGTATGCAAAAGTTACTTTATTATATGGATAACGGACATTTATAAACAATTATGCTATGATATAAACAATTCTTCTATGGTGCATATTCAATCAGCGGACCCAATTCAAAGTATGTTCCCCCTTCTGATTCCATAAATATAGTTTTTGTATTTTGGTACCACTAATGCTGTCTAAGAACGAATGGTACACTATATCTTCGCAGTTAAATACTGAGTTAATACGCAGTTCCAGGTATATTGGATAGGAAATTTCGATGTTAGATACAAAGAACGCGTACGCTGCTATAAATATAGACATACAGACAAGTCAAATTATGCCAAACACCTAATTCAACACAAACAAATCACATAACGTCACAGAATAATATTTAATTTTTACAATTTTGCAAGGAAAAACAAAAATTAGACGTAAAAGCTTTCGAACTTTACAAATAAATAAAGTCCAGTGGATTAGTGTTAGTGTACTTTTAACTAACTATTTTAGATCTATCTTGCTAGATTTATAATCTGGTTACACTTGAATCTAAAATTCTCAAAATGATTATGTTGCTTTGGACACACATTTTCTTCGTGAAAATGAACACTTATTATTTGGCTTAAAAGTAAATGAGAAAACCAATGCATTTTTCGCTAATCGCACTAGGACACGTGAATGTGTTCATTTGTAATCATAATAAGTAAACCAGGCTCTAATAGGATTTTAAACTGGCTCAAAAATTAATGCGTTACTAAAATATACCTTCATATATCATTTTAAATAAGCATATTATTTTCAAAATTTATTAATCATAAGTTACAACTAAATTTTATCGTAAATAATATTATATATATA